>WEIV01027507.1:70033-94368 GCA_013390005.1 Calyptomena viridis | reverse complement strand
GATAATCAATCTCAACTCTCTTAGCCATTCCTTATAAGAGAGGTGTTCCATCTGTCTGATTATTTCTGTGACCCTTCTCTGGACCTGCTCCAATAGGTCCATGTCTTTCTTGTACTGAGGACCTCAAAGCTGGATGTATTACTCCAGGTGAGGTCTCACCAGGGTGGAGTGAAGGAGGAGACACCTTCCTCAACCTGCTTTCCAGATCCTTCCTTTGTGTTCCCCTTCCTTTGTCTGTGCCTCTGTACAGAGACTTCATATGCTGTGGCATATTAAGCATAGCCATATGGCTATGGAGGAGATGTCTCATGCAGCCTTTTTGAGATAGATATGTTTGATCTAAAAGCCCATTCCCTACAGTTCAGTTTTTTTCAACTATGTAAGATTTTTGTTGGTATATTACAGTGTTGATCCACTGAAATATTTAACATCATGTTTTCTTTGGCTTAACTTGGTTCTTTGATTCTTTCATGTGCAAGTTAAGTGGTTTTGGTGCACGTCCATGACGAGGGAATCACAGTTTTGCCAACGCAAGTTCTTCCTTGGCAAAGCTATGTCACTGATGTACACCAGGCTGGATACTTACTTGTCATGTATTTACTTGTCCTGTATCCTGGTGAGAGATACTTCCCTTTGCCCTCTGAGGTTATGGCTGTGCTGCTTGCTGCAGATGTGTCCTGAGCTTTCAAGTGTTCTTTATTCCTCTACTGTGTCCAATCATGTTTTCCGGTATATCATCATTGGCTGCTCCACCTCACAGAGTTGACTGTTGTCCACTGTGTTCTGTTCTCTTTCAGGGTTGAGGGCAGGCAGACAACAAGAATGCAGAACAACAGTGAAGATCAATTTGAAATTGATTTGATAATGCTTTTAACTCCATCCACTTTGATTTGTTCTCTGGATGATTATTGGCATAGCTGTGAGTTCTTGTCACAGAAAAGCAGCAACCATTGAGGGAATAAAACAAAAGCCCTTTGGGTCCTCTGGGTACTTTAAGTTCCTGTAGGATTATGCTGATTAAAAACTCTACAATAAAACCAAACCCAACAAAAGTATAAAAAGTTGTTTGAAGCTCCACACAAATTGATCACTGGGACCACTAGCAATGTTTTAAACTCATACCAGGTAACTCATAACAAGGCTTTTGCATATTTCTAAGGATGCTCCAATTTTGTATTACAACAGTATGTCATTCTGTTCTTCAGATAGTGGGCCACCAATTAGAAAATCAGCTTTGATGAGATCTTTTGATGTCTACTTCTAGACATTTGCACTGTTGTCAATACTAAGAAAGACCCAAGACTCTGATCACCCCAGTAAACCAGTTCTTTGACTGGCAACAATGAAATACTTCAAGAAGTCTGATTTCTTTATTTCCAAGTGAGCAAATCCACTTTCATGACTTTTTAAGTATTCGTGCTGGCCACAGAACATCAAAATACAATATTCATCAAAATACTATTCTAACACTGTAGGGAATCCAGTTGTGTAATGTCATATTTCATAAAAGAGTTTTGTTTGTTTATACCAATGCTTTTTGGTAAAAGGTTCTCATTATTTGAAATTCTGGTTGTAGTACAAAGGCTTATAAAAGCTGGAGGAGATGACTGATTCTTGGAGCAAACGCTGAGGTAATTCACATTTCCCTCCTTATTCAAGTTTGCCTTCACATCTCTCTCTTCTCCAAGTGTAAGAAAACAGGGCAGCAAAAATTCTACTTGAGACTTCATGGGAGGGGAACTTAGTTTTTTTTTTTTTAGAAAATCCCCAAGAAAATTAATTTTCACCACTCAGACACGTGCTTTCATTAATTTTATTCACTCATTTTGTCATGCGCTCATACAAGCATCAAAGTGTCTGCATTTAATAGTTTGGTCACTTGTGTGTGACAGAATATACACAAGAGGTGCCACCTACCAAGTTCTCAGTAGGTCTTTTTGTTTCATCTTGACCAGCAACAACAAACTGGTCTCTAAACATACCTTTTATATAATTTAGGACTAAAAAGTTAGGGTGATCCTTTTCACTAACAGTTTTTCTTACTTTCATCTCTGTAAGCTTCAGGCCTGATGCCTGTTTTCTGTGCTTCCTGATTTATGACATTCTTAGGACAGTGCTGTTCATGCTGGAGATATGAGGAAATGAATGACACAAGTTATGCACTGTGTCTGCATTGACATATTTTGTTGTTGATGTTTTGTTGAGCATGCAGTCCTCTGCCAACAAGTCATTGTGAAGTCATCATATAATTGTTTTATGAGAATGCAGACCTCCTGATTTTGACAAAATAATGCATTCCCTAGGTTACTCCTGTGAATGTGTTGTTGGTTATCAATGTAAGTACTATTTTTTACCTCGTTCTGTTGTTTCTTCTGGTGCTTATTTACACATTTCCATCCATATACCATTCACACCAGTCTTAAGATTTCCAATGTAAGTCTCTACATGTCATCAAAGAACAAGGGAAAATCTGGAGTTTATAAGGCATATGTATACTTACAGCTACAATTCCCAGATTTTCAATGATTTAAACTTTTAAAAGAGAGACAGAAGTTTCCATATCACATTCTTGTAATTAGTGAAGGATTCTAGGATTAAATCATCACCAGAACATACAATAGTAATGCTCCCTCTCAAAAGACTGGTAGAAGTTGCCCCTAATTGCCATGTTCCTTTGAGTATAAAATTTTCACTTCTATCCAGCCAGACTAAATAATTGGATCAGAGGAAACACTGTGTTTTTATTCCTTGGGGTTTTTTTAATATAAGATATACAACAGAAAATGTAAATCCTTTTTTTAATAAAAGTTCTAGGACCGTATTGCAGAAATCATGAATGACATTTGTTTTTGTCATCTGTTCAGTGAAGCAGAAGCATGATATTTTCAGCTAGCATGTTCTTATGAGGACCAATAAAACCATAACAATGAAAGAGTTATGATTAATTATATACTTCATTAAGTAAAGCTAAGTATTAATATTATAGTACAGTTCTGTCAGACAATTTCTTCATTTCTTGCACTAATGTTGATCCACAGAAACAGAATATGTAGGATATCTGTGCAATGCTCCAATATACCTAAAAACCAAATTAGGAGAGAAAAATAATACCTGTCTATCTCCCAGACAAAGGGAGGTTTTAGCATTGACTGGTCTGAAAATTCCGAAATATGAATTCAACTCCTGACTCTCCAGTGCCTTCTAAGACTACATAATTTCAAAGTCTTCAGATGCCTAAAGCAAAGCACCTTTTATCATTTCTGGTAGCCAAGGCTACCCTTGCCTAGCTAAGGCTACCCAGGGCTACCCAGCTTGTCTCCACAAGGACACAGGGGTGCCTGCATAGCTGCTGCCAGCATATTCTTTTGACTGAAGAATCTGAAGAAGATGTAATTGTTACAGAATTCACTAGACATTTTTATACTATTTAATAGAGAATTTTTGTTATGGTACTTGCTTTTGAGAAATGCAATTCCTGGGGAAAAAAATACAACAAAAAAAGAAACCAATAGTTCAAACACAGGTTTACTGAGTAAAACTGGTGCTAACAAAAGTGAAAATTACTCTATTAGGTAATGAAAAGTCAGAGTCTAGCTGGCATAAACCAAGTATGATTTAGGATTTTATTTTGACAATACTAAGTAGAGAGTTAATGATTCAATCCCTGTGTTCTTGTGCTTAACTGCTAGCTCTGAGGCACATCCAAGGGTAGCAAAAGATAAATTAAAAAGGATCAGTAGGTGTTAGATATGAGAGTGACCACTGTAGCCAATATAGGTATTAATGGCATCATATAGTCTGTATTAAATTATTGTGGTTTTACTTCACTAATTTTAATTTTTCTAGTTTTTCTTTTAAATGCACTACAGATTTCTGTCCTGGTCACCCAGAAATTTTTGTAAGTGCGTGAAAAGTCAAGACTCTATGTAGATGCACAAAGAACATAATTTCTTTAGCTTTTCAGCTAGAATAAAATGTGATTTACATTGGTAAAAAGGATTTTCACTTAATCTTTCTGCTCAAATGGGCAGTAAAAGTATCACTAGTTCATCAACATTTGAGTTGATTTATAGATATTAATTTGTAAATCCAAAAGGGGCTTTTCTGTTGAACCTTGTGTATTAGGCTATAAATAGCCATTACACTATACCCGTGCTTTCCCTATGTTGTAGTTTGTGTATTGTGTGCAGTAAATGCCTGTCTCTGAGCAGGCCATGCTCTGAAGACTCTTAAGAGGTGTTGCTCATGCCAACATCACTTGAAAGTTTGTCCCAACAGTTATCACCCTCGTTTGAAATGCTGCTTCATTTCTTGAGAGATTTTGTCAGTATAGGCTTTGCTCCCTTGTTTTGTCTTTCTCTGGTAGTTTGAGAATCCCCATTCTGGTACCCTTTGAATTCTTTGGAACTTTTTAGTACTCTTCCAAGTTTTGCAAAATGTCTTCAAACATGGATATCACAGAGTTGCAGCACTAATATTTGTCTCTTTAATGCTCTGATTCTGATTCCTGTTCAGTTTTCTTCTATTATATGCATAGGATTAACCCTTTTCACTGCAGTGTTTCACTTGAAGGTGTTGCTGAACTGTCTTACTCTTGTGTTGCTGAAAGTGGAGCCACAGTACACCTTTATTAAACTTAGAAAATACTAACTGACCTACTTTGAAAATAAAATAGACACTCAGTATTTTGCTTCATATTTATATTAAACTTCTCTAACTGCACTTGTTACAACTGTGCCAAGTCTTATGGCATTCTCCTGGTATTCAATAAAAACTAAAAAATAAAAATCAATGTTCTGGTAATATTTTTCCCAACTTGTTAACGTATTTTGGCAGGGTAATGAAGCCTGCTTACTTAGAAATATTTCTCCCAGACAGATGCTTAGTATTCTCTTCTGTTAATAATATGATGGAAACTCCTGCAGTTTAAAAAGAAATAAAAAGGAAATCCTGTTTTTATTTAAATACAGAGAGAAATATTTGTTTCATTTACTGTAGTGCTCTATATCAAGGTTCCTTCATTATGCTGCAATTTTTCATATTCCTATTTAAAACTTCTCATTTTTCATCCAGTAATACTACATTATATTATATTATATTATATTAGGTTGAGAAACTTGTGTTCCTGAGGTGCCAAATTTTGCTTGGAGCTGGCCTTCAGGAATTTCATCTGGTTATAAACAGTAAGCCTAGAAAGAAGAACCAACTTCCTCTCTAAGGACTACTTCACCCATGCTGATGTTCCCATGTAGTTGTGCCTTTTGCATTACAAAATGATCATGCTGGTTTTTTGAGAACTCTGACAACAACACAATTTTGTTTCTAGGCATGGTAAGAAATAATTAATCCTGGTTTCCAGTTTGGTTCAGGATGATCTGGGCTATAATAGACCCCTGCTAGTAATCTGTCACAGCCTGGTTTTTTGCTACATTAATATTTCACATTCAAGTCTTGTGGTTATTTGAGCTATAATTCTAAACAATATGATGATATCTTTAACATCATCATTTTCTCTCCTTTGCCTCTCCCCCATCACATTCTTTAATCTTGATTGGAGATTAGTGTTTAAAACTTTGTTAAATATTTAGGAGTTCATTAACATAGATTTTTATGAATGAAGATCTGTAGTCTCAAGAACCATTGCATTGCAATTCAATTTGTTTATGATTTTAACTGTTTTCTGTTAAAATCTGAAATGATAATGGACCAACACTTTCCAGTAAATCTTCTTAATCTGTGTATTTAGGGGTAAAGAAAAATCTCTAACTGAAGAAATCCAGCCCAAATGAATTGCTTAACATGAAAAAATACTGATTTGACTATTCAGATTACCCCTTTGCTCTATGATTTTCAAGAAGGATATACACAACTAATGTAAAGCAGTCCTTCTGAAGCTACTACACACACACAAGATAGCTAGGAGGTAACAAGCGTGGGGCTAAGCACTTGTATACTCAACACCATAGAGGATGAGGCGTCCAAAGAGCTGCAGCTGCCCAAGCTGGTGTTAGCTAGAAATAAGTATTATTTTTGTAAAATGGATTACTTGAGACAAAAGAATCCTTTTTTATTTGAGGACTTGTATCACATAAAGGAGAAGAGGAATGGTCATTGCAGAAAAATGCAAGTCAAATTTTTATGTGGTAAACTGTAAACTCTGATGCAAATTTAAAGATTATTCATTACCTTTTAATTTGACTTGTGTAAAGGCTTTACAGACAGAATGAGTCTCTGCATTCAGTAACAAAACGCAACAAATTTATTTTCTCAGCGAAGTCACCGTGGACTTCATACTATTCACTGCTAAAATGAGTACAAGTATTACTATCTTCACAAATAATTTTTCAACAGTGACATTCAGTTGTATGTTTTGCTCTTAATTGGTTGAGCTATTCTCAAATCTAAACTTTATGTTATTAATTAAAAATAAGGCATATAGGACTGCTCTGACAAAAGCTTAATTTTAGTATGTTACTGTAGACAATTGCAAGACATCTATCTGGAAGGAATATATGGGAAAATATATATGCTTGTTTCCTACCTCTTATATTTTTGATTAGTTTTCTACCTCTTGTATTTTGATTTGTCTTATAAGTATTCTTGTTTTCCAATCTAACATAGAAGTTCAAGTAGCATCAAGCTTCTATTTTTAGAAGTGAGTAGTAATACTGTAATAATAAAACTGTGCCATTGTTATTGATCATTGAAAGTTGTATAGATGATACAAAAATTATTTCAAACATTCGAATGCTGTAACTGACAGCTCCAGAACTTTGGAGCTCCCAGTATTTTTCCAATTTAGATTAGTAAAATATCTGGCCATTGTAGGTTCGTCCAGGGGGGTTGTCCAGGGGGGTCGGCGAAGAGAGCGACATGGATCACAGAAGCACTTCTGGTCTGTTCAATGGTGAACGACCCAGAAGGGCGTTTATTAACCCTTTAAATAGTTCTGACTCCTAACAACTCTATTGGCACATAAAATATGTTTATGGTTAACAATTGGTCAGCGTACAGGTGTCACCTTGGCTTTGGTACTGGATAAGTGAAAAGGTGGACTATTGGACAAGAAACAAAAATATCCCGCCATTAACTTCAAGTGAGTAGCCACGTACTCGGGCTTCCGCTATAGGCAGGAAATGCTCACTCTTTAAGGTCGTACTGCTGGTGTTAGCATCTTTTAAGGACAGAGAACAGCTAGGCTTTAGGTCTGTCTTAACCGTAGAGCTAAATCAGACCAGCTGTCAGCCTACAGGCCATCAGTAAACTTTGAAGGAATTCCACTTACAGCAAACTACAAGGTTTGTTTCTCCTTTGGGCTTCTACCAGTCCTGCCTCCCAGTTTACAATATCAGGTTGCACTGTTGGCTCATAAGAAGTCCACAAATCAGAAAAACAAAATTGCTGGTTTGCTTCCCTGCATTTACAGCTCTGTGCTTTGCCAGATACTCCTACTGCTTGTTCCCTGCTTCCCTGCTCATGCTCACAAATTATATCAGTCCCTTCGTTTCTACTCCCTTGCCCTACATAGCATGTAGGATAGGAAAAAAGTCACTGGTATGTATAATTTCATCTCTGCTGCAGAAATATTATTCAAAGGCAAAAAATGAAATTCTGGCTGGGAGACATTTCCTGCTTCTTTTTTTCTCTTCTCCATTCCTATGTTCTTTTCTGCATTTGTTGTAATTTTTCCCTTGCCAGATTTTCTACTCAGTTTACTCTTCAACATATTTTCCTTTTTTATTAATTTTTGTACAAATAACTCTCAAAGACTTTTATTTTATCTTTTCCCCCCTTCTTTAAGGCATAAACTATGACTTCTAGTGTCTATCTTTGACCTATGTTCTAAGGTTTCTCTGACCTTTCCTTCACTTGTTTTCTTCACATCTGTAGGGCACCCTGTTTAACATGAGAGCTGAAGAAGGCCACCCTGCCCAAAACTGTGCTGTCCGTCCATCTATCTGCCTATCCCATTACACACACTTCACATTACAGAGGGCTAAAAATGATCTCAGAGCTGTCTGCAGTCACTGGTTTCTCTTTGTCTGGGTCATAAGCAACCTTGTTGTCATTACAGGCCACGGTATCTGCTCATGTGGTCGGTGCATTTGCCAGAACGGGTGGTTTGGAAACTTGTGCCAGCACTCGAGGAAGTGCAACATGACGGAGGAGGAGAGCAGAAGTCTCTGCGAGTCAGCGGATGGCATATTATGCTCGGGGAAGGGTAAGAATTGGCAGCTGAGCTACCTCATGTCAGTGCCCTGCCAGAGGAAAATGATCATATTCTGGAAGACTAATGTGCATGGCAATGGGTTGTTGTTTAGTAACCCTTTCTTTTCAAAGGTGCCCATTATTAAAAGGATGTTATATTTGGCTCCATAATGCCCTGGCATCCACTCACCACAGCCATACATGTTCAGCAGTGTTGTTGTCCTATGCAATTTTGTTAGTAACATGTAATTTCTTGCGTGTGTTTAGCTGGTGGTCTGCATGGAACAGCTGTACTCTACAAACTGTTAGTGCTCCATCCAGTTTGAGGGAAAGGGGCACTACCTGCAGTAACACTGCAGTGGGGAAGACGGCAAATGTAATATATTGGGCAACAGTAAATGGAGGAGAGTGTTTATCAGCAACATTCAGTATAATTAATCATTCTGCTCCCCAACACAGTGACAAAGGAAAAGTAGATGTCTGGAGCCTCCACAAATGAATGTTGAAAACTTTCTCATTTACTAATTTTCATTCAGGTGGTTGCATTAGCTTCAGTTCAGTTATAAAAAATTGCCACAGGGAAGAATAAAAGTTAGAAAATCCTGATAATTATCTGAAATTGTTCTCTGAGGTTCTTACCTTGCAGTCTTTCAGGCTAGGAAACTGCATTAATGGAAAGAAAGTTCTTTAGCTCCCCCATAGTGCAAATTGCCTATTTTTGTATATAATATGTCTGAAAGAGAACAGACAAAAAAATGGGTGGTGGGACTGGCTGGAGGCTAGAATGCACTCACACTAGACTCTATGTGCCATTTCCTTTATGCACAGACAGGGGAGAAACCTGTCAGCTGGAAAAAACAGGAGCCTTCCATATCAGGCAGATTTCCAGTTTTCCCTTTGGTGACTTTCAGTGCAAAGGAAATTTAAATGGAGTTTCCAGACTGGCCTTCATCCATCTGTATAATCACTTATCAGAATTCTCCCCCACTGCACATTTTTGTTTGTTTGTTTGTTTGTTTTTGTTCTCAGTTGATGAAATGTCATAGAAAATGAGGAAGTTGCACTGTTTGTCTCTTTTTTTTTTCCCCAGATGTGTGTGTCTTTAAACTAGTGTATATGTAAGAGGATGGTGGAGAAATGGATTTATTCCAACCTGTGGGTCTTACTCTGAGTGCAATTACCTTTGAGCACATATATATAGGCTACAACTTACTTTAAGGCTTTGGGAGCAGATAATCTGGCAGGAACTTGCAGAGCCATCAAGAATTTTTTTCCCTTTGCTAGCTATGGTGCTCAGGAGGTGGTCTGAGATCTGGTCACTGATGTAATCTGGAGCAGCCTGAAAGTTGCTCTAGGTTGTAACCAGCAGCAGGCAGGTAGTGCTTTTAAACATGACTGCATGAATGGAGGCTTCAAAGGCCCAGACTTTCAAAGCTAGTAGCTCTCTGTTGAACAGTATTTACTGTCTGTGGGAATTATGAGCCTGACAAATGGAGCCAGGCTCTTCTCAGTGGTTCCGAGCAGTAAAACAAGAGGCAACAGGCAGAAATAAGTGAACAAGAAGTTCAACCTGAACATGAGGAAGGACTTCTTTACTGTGTGCGAGACCAAGCACTGGAACAGATTGCCCAGAGAGGCTGTGGAGTCTCCTTCACTGGAGATTCAAGAACCATCTGGCTGCAATGCTGAGCCATGTGCTGTAGGATGACCCTGCTTGAGCAGGGAGATTGGATGAGATGACTCACTGTGGTGCCTTAGAGCCTTACCCATTCTGTGACCCTAAATCCATATTCAGCAACTGTGGTGGGATTTTTTTTTTGTTAACTTTCTGCAGTCCCCAAGTACATGTAAGCTTTCAATGTGATGGGAGGTTGTCCTGAGGATAGTCAATATAATAAAGCTGTGTCAAATTAGATACTGTAGCAGCTTTATTGTAGGAGCAGCTGGTCATATTTAAGTGCTTGCTACAGCAGAGAAATACCTGCATAAGAAAAACTTCACTAGAGTGTGGTCGGTAAACATCCAAGCAAGCTACCATCTACTGCCTCTTCTCTGAGAAGAATTAGGATCACAGGCAAAACCAGTGTAATTACTTATAACTTTTGTTGCTATGCTTTTTTTTTAACTGGCAAATCTCTATTTGATGCTAAGATATGTATCTGGAAATTATGTCTTACTGGATATTTATACTATAAAACACTGTTCATAGTTGGTGAAGCATTACCCAAGTGGCAAATTGTTCTTTCTGATTCATTACAGTGAGAAAAAAAAAATCATTACTTGTCAAAAAGAAGGAAATTTTCATGGAAAACTAGCCAGGATATGCAAGTGCTAAAATGGACTGAGGGGAGCTTGAGTTTCTGTATATAAGACTGTGAGGACTCCTGGTTTTCAGTGGATAACTGCTGAACACTATCAGAAAATTGCACTCTGTTAATATAAGCAAAGTCGGACATCCACGTTCCTAGGCTGTTTTCAGAATCTTGGCTCACTGACTGTGCCACCTGTAGTAAAAGCTCTTCCCAAGGAAAACAGCAACACCCACCACGCTGCTGCCTCCCTGGCAGTAAATATAGGGCTGCATATGGTGACTAGAATGGTGCAGGATGTGGGCAAGGTAATGAGCCAAATCCCATCCGAGAGGATCTGGCTGGGATCCCAGGAAACACCCTGCAACTCATTAGACTCATTTTAATTAAACTGAGGAGCCTCCCAGAGCAGCATGCTTTGTTCAGGGAAAAGACGTGATTCATTTCCCTAACAGATTTTGGAGCCTGATCTTCCTTGGTTGACTTGGTATTAAATTAGCTGTATCTTCTGCAAAATAATTTTAAACATCGTGGGCATTCCTCAGTAGCAGCATCAGTGCTTGCTTGTGCAGAATCACTTCAAGTTTCTTACAGTGTATCTCTTACATATTAACCATAAAATATGCATGCTATCCTTCACCACCTCTTTATACAATGTCATTTTTTATCCTTGTTGGGAATTCCTATGTCAATATTTTCCATGCCGGTGGCTCAGTAAGCAATACTCAGAACTCACAGAAAAAGTAGATGCTTAATCAAATACTCCCATCTCCAAATGTTTCAACCACTATTTCTTCCTAAATATATTTGTTTGTTCCATACGTTACAAGTTTAAGCATTTCCCTAAAATTAGGCGAGTTAATTTTTGTGATTTTAAAATGGATGTTAAATTACTTACATGTTTAATTAAAAATTAGATGCTCCGCTGAGGCTGTTCTGAAATTTTCAAAAATTAAGTTTCAGTGATCAGAGGCACTTCAGTATTTTTTGGAAAATCTATGGAAAATTGATTCATATCAACAGATGCGCATTTTTTTAAAAACAAGTACATTAGGATTATTACTATGCATTTAATTCATAGGTCACTGTAAGCAGTGGAAAAATGGAAAAGCATAATTATATAGGCTTTGTCTCAGGCCTTGTTAAGTAACCCATGAATTCTATTTAGGTTATATTCTGACATAATCGAGGTTTCTTCTTTATATTTTTTCTCTAATATTGCATTATACACATTGGTGACTTTTTACTGGAATCATTCTGGAAAGATTGCAGGAGGCTAGGATTTTCAACTGCACGTAACTGATTTATAAGTATATTCTGTTAAAGGTCAACATCTGCTTTGGTAACTTTTTTTCAGCTCTGCCTCTGATAATTGAAAACTATCTGTGTATTCTTTGCTATAATTTATTTGGTACTTTTAATATTGGTTTCTGATGTAACCTGTTCTTAGGGCTAGGTCATCAAAAGAATTTTAGCTCAGCAGTTACTAAAAGCCTCGCCTTAGTGTTTTAGGTATAGTACTGAAATCTGTATTGGGTCAGGCTGCTGAAGATGGGATCTATAAAAGCCAAGTATTTTCAGCCAAGTGTTGGAATCATCCAGGAGGAATTACCATCTCCTAGTGGCATTTCTAGTTGCAGAAAAGCCTCTCTCACACCCTTCTCAGGCTACAAGCTTCCTGACACATTATTGTCTAGGGGCAGCTGTCACCTTCCAGGGCAAACCTTCTCCTGAAGGTAAGGATGTCTCCGAGTCTCCTCCTGAAGGGAGGGTTCTGGTGCTCCGTGGCGTCACCTGAACGTCACCATAGAGTCCTTCCTTCACCTGTGGGGGTGTGACCTTGACATCTTTGAGGAGAAGGAGAGTGGCTTGTCCCAACAAGGGACATTAGGGTACACTGAAGGAATGAGCCAAGTGCTGAACTGCCATTAAGTGCACAAACTCTTTCTGACCTAGAGCAAATACTTAGTAATTCCATGGGAGGTGGAGAAGCTTCATTTATGGTGATAGGGATTTTGGGGATCTAAATGTTAGTCTTATGCTGGCCTTCTGTGGACTCACACCTAAAGGCTTTAGATGAGGAGGACCATTTTCTTCCTGGGTGTGTTTTATTGCCTTCAGTAACAGTGGGTCAGGGACAATTTGAACTTTTCTAGTAAAAAAAAAAAGAATAGTTACTGGGAAGAGAAGCCCTGATTGTAAGTCTCTGAAACCAAAAGAAAGCTTTGAAATGTGAGTCCTGATTGAGTGAAACAGCAGGACTGAATCACTAGTAGTAACATCCCATCATACTCTAGCTGATGCCAAAAGAATCCTTTTATCTAAAAGGTTTTTAGCTTGATTATTTTCTTTTATGTAATAGCCTCTTAGGCAGCAATTTTGTGGATATGCACACGTGCATATGTGTGCACGTGTGTCTTCACTTGTTATTTTCTAGTCTGAAAATGTCAGTGCTCTTTGACTACAAGTAATAATTTTTGTGATTTCAGGTTCCTGCCACTGTGGAAAGTGCATCTGTTCACCCCAGGAATGGTACATTTCGGGCGATTTCTGTGAATGTGATGACAGAGACTGTGACAAACATGACGGTCTCATTTGCACAGGTGCAGTACAGGCTAACACTTAATTGCTTCAGGAAACAGACTGTGTTGATGAGAATTATGTTAGACAAAGCTTAGCTTCTTCTTTACCCACTGATAGAGGAAACGCATTTACTGGTTATTCAAATCTGCTATAATTGTTTCTTCATGCAGCGTGATAATCAACTTAAGGTTTCAAAACAACAGTTAAAAGCCTGAGTATGAATTTAAGTAAGTAAGCCAGCTATGAAATCTATCAACAATTCTCACTGTGATAGACTACAGGTTGCTGCTTTTTGGCAAAGAACATAGTGTCAGCATTGCAATCATGAGGTTTCCTTAGCCTTTGTTCTTTTACTGGACATTCTATGTGTGTAATGCATTTAACTCACAGACAAAATTCACTTTTCTGATGATCTTTGGTGGGTTAGAGGAGTATTTGTGTGGGTTAACAGAGCTTCCTGGCAGTCAGGCAATTGTTGGTGGGAGCCTAAAATATGTGATAACTTTTCTTGTGAAATGATGGCTAACGATTAAAGCAGTTTCTCCTTAACATTGTCTGAAAGTTCAGGTGGCAGATGTGGATAGAAATGGGCAGGGTGCCCACAAGCCCTCGTAATAAATATAAACCCTCATGATAAACATTGTGACATGGATCTTCATAAAGTCAGTAGGAAGAGGAGCTCACATTGGAAACCCAGGCTGTAGAGGTCTCAAGCTGAGCATATGAGAGTCATAAAAAATATTTAAATAAAATGAATATATGGGTCTCAGTACTTAACGTTTTCCTGCTGTAAAATAGGACCAACACATTTTTCACTTAATAGAGACTTTGAGATATGATTGATTTGTATAGCACTTCTGAGAATTTAGGTGTAAACTTTTTCATGTTCAAAGTGATGGTTTCATGTGCTGTAGGATGACCCTGCTTGATGACTTTTTCTTTCTGCATATTAGTTAAAAGTAATCTTTCCTTGTAACTAGAGGTAACTAGTTACTAGTTGTAACTAGTGTGAACACTGAACTTCACCAGCTGGGCACAAATACTGATGTACACAATTACACTACACAGCACACAGTTACAATATTTGCAATATGACTGATGGAATTAGTGAGAAAATACTATTAGTGCTTTGTAAGTTTAGGTTTGGGGTGGCTTCTTAATGCAATGGTACAGTAATTGCTTCCTTCCAAAGGAAAAAAAAAAAGAGGTAGGAAAACAATAAAGGAACAATGCAACTACTTTACCATGCTTTTTACTTCCCATAAAACACATTTTAATGTAGTACATTCCAATTATGGTAATTGCATTTTATTCATTCTGTTCTAGGCAATGGTGTTTGTAGCTGTGGAAACTGTGAGTGCTGGGAAGGATGGAATGGAAATGCTTGTGAAATCTGGCTGGGGAGAGAATACCCTTAATGAAGGATATCAAAGACCGAGGAGTTGTTTTGTTTCTTTTTTCTTTAGGCTGCTAGAACATTTAACTTCAGAAGTGCTCAGTGTGTGGGTGTGCCTGTATGCACATGTACCTGGTCGTAAACACCTTAGAACACATTTGAGGACCTGCTCCTTAAAGAAATGCATCAAAAATCTAAAAAAGGGAGCAGAAGAGCCCAAACTCTAGAAGGTGAAGTCATAAAATACTGGCCCTGTGGAACTCCTCCAGAGGTTTTTTGTAAATTCAGTGGAACCGAGATTATACCTACGATGCCTATTTCTTAAGCAACCTTTGGAAAGGTTTTAACATTATTTACTTGGTCATCACCTCTCCTTATCAGTATGCTGTAGACGAGTATCAGTAGCTGAATATTTGTCAAATAATGAGTTTGATTAATTTTATAGTGTTAGAAAAATACATTATTTGACCCTCTTTTTCTTTCTAGCAATCCTGGTTATGCACCAGCTCATAAATTGAGAGAAGCTGTAAAGAAGCCTATAAAAATATTAGTGATTTTTTTATTTGGTCAAGTAATTGTCTAACTGAGGTCCAATTACATGACAGCCATAAACTGAAAATGAAAAATGCTTGAACTGTTCCACAAGAGAACTTCTTATTTTCTGTGGTTAATGCATCAGTAAGTTGGTTATCTAATCTACATACTACAATACTTTCAAATACATAACCTATAGGAAGATAAGGAATGAAACTAATAAAGATATAAATGTATGATTGCCTATTCTGAATATGTATTCTGCAACTCATATGTACTTCTGTCATACTGTTCTGTGTAGGTACAGATGCCTCTTAAAAGTAAATGAAAATTTGTTGTATTAATAACCTATAGGATGAAAATTCTGTCTATTAGAAATCATTGTTTAGAACAGATTGCACTGTCACACATGGTATTCATTGAATTTAACTGCTTTTAAGCTGCTTTATTTAACTGCAGTGTCAAATCTGAAGGTCAACTGACTTGAAAACTCATCTATGCTATGCAGTAGCTTGGTCTTAGCCAAAGATGTTCAGACAATGTCAAAAGCAATTAAAGTTTCAATACAGTAAATACAAACAAAGCAGTGGTATGAACAAAAATTTTATTTTTATTTTCCAATGGTGAAATGCTGCTCAGTGTGAAATTCACATTGAGTTATGAATGATGCACAACTATTGGGACTTCCCTAACTTATTTACATATGAGTCTGTTTTTTGGTTGGTTTTTTTTTTTTTTTTTGTACATGTAGATTTGGCAGCCCTTGAATTGTTTAGAGCAAAAAAAAAGAAATATACATTTCAGTTTCAAAAGTGTTTACATTTTGTGAAACCAGGACTGAGTGAGCAATTGATTAAATGGCTGAAAAATACTTCTTTTAGATACCAAACTGTAACATTGCTGTTTAGGTGCCAAGATCCTGATTTTTGAAGAGATACATGACTCAGAAATAACAGAACTATGTATCAACCAAAAAATGTATTTCCATTATCAGTCTAGAAATTAGTTTTTAGAAAGGACAGTTTTGAAATAGGAAAATATGATGATACAGAACATGTAATAGAATGCAAAATTTCAAATTAATTTGTTTAATCACTTTATTCCTCCTTCCCATGTAGCTTGCTCTTTCACTTAGCAATTTTTTTTTAAAAAGCCCTGTATTCTTTCTTTTTAAAAATGAAGCTCATGAAACCCATGTTCTCAGGGAGAATAATCACCAAATATCCAACTTATATATAAATTATGCAAATAAATAATGAGACATACATTCCAAAGCTGCTAGCTGCTCTCTTATTAGATAACCAAAATATCAGACAGAATTCTAAAAGGTACTGATACAGTGTAAAGCATCTTCAAAGTAAAATTCATCTTGAAATTTTAGTTTATATTTTTTACTTATAACCCTTAAACTCCATGGAACTCGACAGGAATATTTTCTTAAGTTTTAGCATATATGCAGTTTGCCAACCCTAGTGTCTGGAGAACATAAATTGTTGCTTATATTTATGAATACTGCTGACCTGAATCATCTTATAATCAGTAGGTTTTTGCATATACATTCATCTGCTGAATCAGAGTGTAAACAGAGAAGGATACAGTTTTCCTTTATTTCCTTCCACTTGTTTTTAGTACTGTAATAAGAAAATACTAGATAATCAGAACTCTTATTTGGTGTTGGTAGATGCTTTTGACTTGTTTCATGGCACCATAAGCAGATTTATGTATACTGTTGGTCAGCTGTGGTATTTCAGGTATCATTTATATATAAGAGAACAATTCTTTACATGATTGCAGTGTCATATTTGATGCATTTTACTTTGTAATTTGCTTTAAATTTATGTACTTAAAGAGTGCAAGGTGATTCTTATTTCTAGCTTGATTTTTTTTTTAAAGTAAAACAATCAGCTCCAACAGTTTGACTACTGGATAAATTACATAGCCATAGCATTTAAAAAAGTGTTATCCAAGTTGTTTGTTAAGTTACAAATGGAAAAAAAAATAGAATATCTAGGACAGTTACTCTCAGCGTTTCATTAAAATGAAATTATCAAACAAAATGGTGCTGTTATTATAAACCATAAAGTATTAACTAAAACTGCTAAAAATGTAATGAACACATTAATTCTTTTCCAATTTTTATTATATTTCCTTTAATGTTTATTGAACATTTCCCCTGCTCTTTATGCTTAGGTAACTGGTAGTGTGACACCCAGCAGATCTATTTGGTGGCTCATTTCTTCACTAGAAAAATGAGATTGGAGGGAATAAGACTATTATTCCACATATGTGAATATAATAGCTGCAATAACAAATTGTTATTTCACACCTCATTCCCTATGATGAGAATTCAAGATATATAAACTGTAAAAGCAGGAAGAGGTGTAAGGAAGTGAAATTTGCTGCTTGATTCTAAACAGCTAGTGACTCTAAAAACTTGCTCCCAGGCCTGTGGTAAAAGGAAAAACCAAACTGGTAAATGGGAATTTTATACTGGTTACATTGATAAATCTTATAAACAAAAAGATACCATGGCCTTGCTTTCTTAAGACAAGAAGAACACAATCCAGAAATGTGCTGAATGCTTCTATAATAGATTTGCAGGATTATGCCTATTGTATATAACATATCTGTCATATCAGCTATAAAACAGCTGTGGATTGATTTGCTTCTATAAATTCTTAACCTGCTTGTGATCCTTTTTTTTTTTTCACTAGCCATAGTGTGTTTGAGAAACACATAGATGAACATTTCATCATGTACCTGCTCTCACTTTTCTGATGCTTTTCCCTTGCTTCTTTGCAGAATGACTTTGTAGCTAAATGATACAGTTACATGACACTGGGATGAAGAAAGCTAAATTGAATTTTTCTGTGACTAGGTAACAGAACAAAAATTTTACTACATCTTTAAAACTAAGTCATAGCATTTGCATTAGTCATCACAAAAAAAATCCCCGTTATTAAACATTTTAGAATGCATTGCTCGAATACGAATTTATCTAAAGGGTCATTTAAAAGAAAGAGAATCTTCTCATTTAGTCTAATTTTACTTGCATTCCCAATTGAATGGAGCTGAATAATTTCTTCTTTATACCAATAAACAGAAGGATCAGCAAGACACACTTTTACTGCATGGACCAAACTGCCTGACATCATACTTTGTTGCTTTAACTAGTATTAAATCAAGACGAAAAGTTTCCCTATATATATATAAAGCCAGAGTTCTTAGTATTGTTTCAGGTATATACCAGAGTTAAAGTGAATAGCTTTTCTTTAAGGGGCAGAGAGAGAAAAGGTTTATTAAGAACTCACCTGACTACACAAGTTAAAATTCATGAAAATTACGGTATATGAAAAAATAATACGAGAATGGTTACCCCCCCCAGCAAATTAAGCAAAGGCTGTGTTATGTGAACCACAAAGCAATTAAAAGGGGCTAGAGACCCTTCTGTAGGCTCTATCATGTGAGCAATCTCATAAGGATTCTTATAAATTTATAAAATTTTTGAAGTACAACAAAATGGTGCTCTGTTGAAGTAGTTCATTTCTACCTAAAACTGAATTTCTAAAACTGTGCAGGTGTGACTGGTTTTGACAAATATAACTGTAGCTCAAATACATATTAAAAAAAAGGAAAGAGATAATGACTATGTGCAGTGTTAACATATAAAATGGTAAAACGAGGTTAGATTGCTGTGCAAACAGTCTCTAAGAGATTAGAGAAAACCCAGAACAAAATACAAAGCAAGCATGCCAAAGATCTGTAATGCTGCAGATTCATAGACAGCTGCACATGTAAGTACAAAAACCCCAGTATGTAAATACAAATTGATTCCATCAGGTTTGCTATACAGTACTTTAGTAGTAACAGACAATTGAAAACAGCTTTCACTTAAAAGCGAAATTAATTTTAGAGGGAAGGAAATGGTGAAGTCTCATCCTGGAGAACAGCAAGAGAGGTATTATATTAAGGAGCTAAAATTTTCTTTGGCATGGTAAAGGGGGAGAATTGAGTTTGCCAACCTATTTACATGACGTTTCACCATCTTGAGGCCAATGCAATGATGTTTTGCACAGTCTACTTTTTACATAAACTTTTTTGTTCGTTTCCAATATGCCTTCATATAAATGTTTTATTCATCATGTTGAATCTGTGTATACAACAAATAAGAATAAACACAAACTGTACAATGCAGACAAACTCTTTGCATATATGAATGTAAAATGAGTAATACTGACCAATAGTTCTTCGACAGACACAACCTAAAACATGCAGTTCATCTTTGCCATCCTCTTCCCATGCAACAGATGAGACAAGACAAAATTAAAGGGAGGAAACAAAACCCAGGGACACATTTTTTATGTTTAAACAGAATGTAGAAAAAAAATTTAGGACATCTATTCATTGGATTAAACACACATATGAATTTAGCCCACAGCAACAAAACCAGAAAACAATGATTAAAAAACTGCTGTATTTTCAGTATGCATTAACTACTTATAGAAATTAAATCTGGCCTCAATTTTAGCCTCCCGAACTGGTTCACAGATCACAGGTATTCAGGATCAAAAGGTTAATGTTGAAAACAGTATTTGTATAGGATCAGGCCATGAACCAGAACCTCCTTGCATGGCTCAGCCAGATTTCCAGCCCTGTCTCTCATCAGGGTTTTAAACCAGGTGAGTAAAAAGACAGCTGGATGAGACATGAACTCATCTATTCCCTCCTCATGAATCAGGTGAGAGAGAATGCAGCCTTCAGCTTTATTACGTTGAAATATTATGAAGTGCTCCTCTTATAATTGTAGGAAGGCCTGGGGCTGCCCCTTGGACCCAGCCGATAGTACAGCATCGAGGCTGCTGCCTCTCAGGAGTCCTCCAGAGGCAGAGAAAGCCCCCAGCTCACCATGTGAGTTGCTTTGGTTTTGTTTTCTCAGGGATGGTGCACAAATCCCACTGGACCGGGTGGGATGAGAAGGGCACACCAGCTTTTAATAAAGTGTTGTTTTCCCCATGCACACATGTATACTGCTAGCAAGCAAGGGCACAGTCTAGGTTTCTTGGAAGTTTTATCACAGTTTTAGATTAGGTTTGTATTTTTTTTTCTCTGCATGGATAGAGGGCTTCCATGCTTAACTCATCCCCTCCCTAGAAAGACCCAACGTCAAGCATTAGCTTGGTGTTCTCATAGCACATGTACCAAAGGAAGTCTGACCTACAGAAAAAAAAAGTTTATCTGGAATTTAGCAGCTTTACAGCAGCCTCCTTGAAGAGTGCACTAAATGTTTCTTATAAAAACAAAACACATTTAAAAACTAGCGTGAAGAGTTCATTCGGACTGAATCAGTTGTTCAGCTAAGCAGACAGGGAGTTTGAAATAACCAGCAGCCTCTCTTAGGGACATCAGCACAACGATGTGGTAAAAAAAATTCCCAGAAATACAGTGCTAAAAGAGGAATGGATGGTTTCCTCTTTTTGTCTTTAAATATCAAGGTAACAGGAAGAGGCCAAGAGAGCATTGCCACACTGTTTTCCGGACTGAGATACAGTTTGATCTTTGCTGCTGTTTCTGAGAAATAAACTCCTCCATAAGCATACAGAGTGCCCATATTTTCAAATCTTCTGAAATTCTGTGACTGAGCATGCAAAAACTTCAGTGGCACCTCTGTGGCTCTAAATTTTCTCCCCCTACACCCAGCCCATCCTGCTCCATTCCCTGCCACATTGGCTTAATTGTTCACAAGTGACAAACTCAAAGGGTTGGTGCTGTTTCTATATAATATGATCCAAGGCTTCAATTTTATGACATTTTTGATTTCTTCTAGATTCACATAGGAGAAAGTACAGTATATAGAGATCAAGGCAAGGCACCTTCAATCTAGCAATTTGGTGGGCATGTTATTCTAGGAAGGTGGGTAGAGGTACATACTGGGATATCAGTGAAATACATAGGACTGGACTTTGCATGCTTAGCTAAAAATAAAAATAAAGTTTTGTAATATGTCCAGCTTTAAAACTTTTTTTTAAAACACCAGAAATATTAAACTATAATTTGTAACTACCCTTTGCATTGGTGCTGCAAAAATGAACACAATATCCTTGCCCATGCTTTGCTAAGTAGGTGTGGAATTCAGCCAAAAATAACAGTGGCATTAAGTTCAGTTCCTTAAAAACAGGAAAGGATTATATTTGAAATGGATTTAGGTAGCACAATTCTGACTAGTCTTACTTTTTTTTAATTGGTGGTGGTTGTTTTTCGAACAATGAAGATTTAATAGATGAAAAATGAGCCTTAATTCAGGCCTACAAGGCCTACAATATTCTTTGGACCCACTTTCCCAAAAATGAGTGGGTCTTGCTCGCTGGGCAAGGCAAATGTTACCATTACCAGTAAGCCTGTGATATGTATAAAACACACACAAAAAGAAACTATAGGGGGATGCCAAACACACGTTTCATAAAACTCCCCATTGGTTGTGTTTGACACTCTTCCCTCCACTATAATGCCAACCTCAGAAGCTCAGTATCTGTTACTAAAGAGTATTCACATTTAATCAATACTAATTAATGATCCTATTCTTTATAGATATAATTTGTAATAATAGATTTTTGAAGGCTTCCTGATTCCCTGATTGCTTTCAAAACTAAGCCACCGGCAACATTTAAGTTATAGAGAAACACAATCCCTGCAAAAGGTCACAAACAGTGGAGCGAGCAGCCTTATAAAAAAGGGAAGAAGAGAAATCCATAATAGCACAGGTTTACAGCATCTAACTAGAAATTACTTGATTATTTGTGTGCTACAAAATAGAACTTAAACACATGGATTTTGCTGAAACTGGACTCAAAAAGGGATTATGGGCAATTGTCAGCAGGCAAGGTATCAAGTGTACTTGTGAAGTATGCCATTCACATGAAGTGTCACAGTCACAGAAAAGATATTAAAAAGGCATTCCAATATCTGGTAGGGCATTCCATGGTCTGAGTTTAGCTGGTTCATCCAGGTGTCTTCTTGTTGTGGGTGGAGCTACATGTTGAGATTTATCCTCTTGCAACAACTCAGTTCAGAGACAGCAACGGGCAAGTTGGTGACTTGCCTCAAGCTGATCCACAGACACTGCCGAGAAGAAGTCTGGCAAGGATAAATCACTCAACTGTACTCTGGACTCAGTAAGTCACAACACCTGTGAGGATCTGGCTATGTCGTCTTGCTCTTGTTAACTGGTTTGCCACCATTCATTATTGCAGATGCACTTGTGCTTTTACTTGGAGTTACCCCAGCCTTTGGCACTGTTTCTCCAATATCATGCAGAGATGGTTCTCGATACATGGCAACTGAGGGGAGAGGAGAGAAAGAGAGAAGCATTTTTAAGAATGTATCACATGTAAGAGTTCAACTCAAATAAGATTAATTTTCTACAGTAACTGATACTGTAATATGTTCCTCTTGCATACCAGGGAAACTATTTTGACAGACACTTGTTTTCCATCACTGATAGATTTGCTTGACCCCCCAAAATTCTCACATCTTCTGGGTCTGACTTAAAAACACAGTAGGAAACTACATGCATGCTTGCTTGCTTGCTGGATACTATAGATTCTTGAAAATGAAAAACTACTGTCTTTGCATAAGGCAGATAATGTACATGTATATAGTCATATGTATATATGCATCCCTTAAATAAACATTAAATAAATATGCAAGCTTTTAGAAGTAAAATATGATAAGACAGATTGTATTTAAAAAATGGGATCATACAATACAGTTGTCTAGACTTGTGTTCATTTTTAGTCATATGTTGTAAGACTAGGCTAGGGTCCAGTTCTGCAAAGTTACATGTACATCAGTCTCTCAGATCTGAGGAACTTGGCCACAGTATCTTCAGGTGTGTCCTGAAGAAATGTCCAGGAGATGTGGAGAGTACACAAGAGGTTTGGTTTTTTTCCTTTCTCCTTTCTAAAACATACACAGTAGCTGCTAGTCTCTGCTGAATGTAGAAGTGCAGAAAACTCCAGATTAAACTATTAACTGAATTCTTAGAGAAATTAAAAGTTTTCCCCTGCACTTCAGTTCCTATCTAACTATTTCAAACCCTTTGAGGAAAATACATGTATTCAATTACACAGTTCCAGCATTAAGCTGCCTTAATGATTAATGCTCTCAGATAATTCAATTTCATTTTCCATGTCACTGAATCAGGTAATATTTCCACTTATACTCAACTTCAGTAGCATTTATTTATATCAGAGCAATGTTAAAAGAGATGTCAAAGCAGTCAAAGAATTAATCATCACACTATGATTTTGGGACTGGCTGTGTGTTGCCACAGAGAGCACAATCCCTTCATCCCTTGGCTAATTAGAGTAGGAGGCTGGAACATCAAAGTACTGACCTTGATCTTCAATGGCGTGAAGTTTCATAATAAATATGAAGGGCCTCATAGCATCATTAACTAATCAAATACTTGTTCTAACATTTCTAGTGACATAATCTAAATCCTTTTATGGCTTCTGAAAGATTCAAATTGAATGTCTTCTCTAGAGTACATAATGCTGGTTATGATCTATGTCTTCAGAGTGCCCCATAACTGTGTTTAGGGCACTTTGCTGATAAATTAAAATGGCTCGATGAAGTAACACTGTGACCTACAAAATTATTTAGGTTGAACAACGTGAACAACATGAGATGGAACTATAATTCCATCCTATATATATATATTCTATGCTATATAATTCGTTCCATAGAACGAATTATATACTAGAACTGTCATATTTGATGATTCTCATAGGCAATATAAATCAAGCTATTCCTAAGCATTATCTAAGCTATTTTGATAGAGTCTGATAAGCAAAGAATTATTATTAATTCATATTAATTTGCATTGATTTTTAAAATGCAGTGGCTTTCCTTCCCTACAATTCTTATAATTTAATATAAAGGGATTGAGATATTGTTTGAAGCTCAGGAAACTACTGTAAGCTTCCACAAGACAAGGAGAGCAAGAACNGAAGTCACATTCAATAACAGCGGTTGTCCTAAACTCTATAAATACATTAATCTAAGCACAAACTTCTGCAGACCAGTAGCCAGAGTAACATAGATGTATATTATAATGTAATACATCTGCATATATATTTTATATATATATATATTTTAATAANATAGTCAGTGTGAACATATATTGAGATAGAAATTATCAAAATTCTTTAAAAAAACCCAACAAATTAATAGGCAAATAAAAACCCATTTAAAAGAAAATAGGATTCTCTATGATGTGATTTTCCATCTGTGGACTCATCTGCTGA
>WEIV01027507.1:42222-64882 GCA_013390005.1 Calyptomena viridis | reverse complement strand
TCTGCGATGGTTAAACTCTCAGTCAAAAAATCCCTTAAATGTATGTTATTTTAGAGTAGACTAATAATTCCTCTGATGTGGAGACTATTCATCAATAAAAATTAGGCACCTGACAATTACTATGCTGAACTGCTCACATCAATTCCTCTGAGGAAAGAGTTACTCAGGAGACTTCTGAAATGACCACCTTCACTCTGGCTCAGGTGGAAATTGAACATTTTTAAGTTAAGAGTGATGCCTAAAGTCTTGCCTCAGATACCATCTCAGCTGTCTGAAAAGCTATAAGCATCTATACTTCAGTAAAGTACCAACACCACCTAAAATATTGCTTTTCCACGTACCAAGGACAAATCTAAATTTGTATTTCTAAGACTCAGTCCAGTAAGAGCTCTGAGAAAATTACTGATGTGCTAACAGCACCAACTTTAAAAAAAAATTATCCCCGCTGTTTTATGTAAATCCATTGCTGGAGGGAAAGGCAGTACAATGGCATTTTTTTACAGGAAACTCAATGGTGAGGGCTCTCCTCTAGGCTATCTGCCTGTCTGTGTCCAACCTGAAGGAATCCAAATCTGCATCTGACTGACATGAATAATTTAGATCTTCCCTACTAGAATGACCTTTTGGGTTTTGATCCCAGGACATTTTGTATCTGGAAGTGACATGATTTGCAAACAAGACCTTGTGCTCAGGATTTCTCATCCAAGGTCACCGTCCAGATTTAACCCCTAGTTTTATATAAAAAGTGGTTTTATCCTGTTAAAGCAACATTTGAAAAACAATGTGTATACCAGCTGCCAATTTCCAAAACCCCAGGAATGGGTTTTGGCTGTGAACTNACAGAGCTCATGTTACTTGTAGTGTCAATATGAAGATATAAGGGTTGTTGGAAAGTAATACAGATGATAATTGCAATGAATTCCCAACCAAGTAACGTCTTTCTGTTGATCAAGGGCAGAAGTCTGACAGGATTAAGCCAGGCCTCGATGCTGATCAATAATATGGCACAGTAGCAAATGGCTATAGCTCAAAATCAAAGTATAGCAAACTTTATTGTCCCACAAGTCATTGAGTAATTGAAAATATTTAAATGCGTTATCAGTGCGACTTCCAGCTGCTGGGACTTCACAATTTAGTCTGGTCAATTTAGCTAGCTGTAGTGAAGTTTCACGTATCCATTTGTATCTATGGTCTTTCTATTAAAATGATCCCCACAAACCACAGTGTTTTTCTACTACAGCTCTCAGAAAGAAGAAACATGCTGTGAATCACAGAGTTACAAAGTAAAAACTAGCATGACAACACAAGGAGACATAATAGCTTCTAGATACTGTTTAAAAATTACACGGACACCTGCGATTTTCAAATGTATTTCTGTACAGTATGTCCATCAATAGTGAACTGTCTGGACTGAACAAAAAGTAACCTTTCATTGCACATCATGAGGGACAGTGTAAGACCATGGCTCTCAAATGGTCAGCTGTTCCAACAAGGGCTTCCACAAAAGTTTTCTACCTCCTAGTCCTGAATTTTGAAGCCTTTTTAGAGTTGTGCTTTATTCGGAAATATAGGAAAGAAGGGTAGATACCGCTCACAGAAGTGATAGAGCTAGCAGACATCCTCTTGAGTTGTAGACAGCAACAAATAAGGAGGCAATGGACTCCTGTGGAGTTGGGCACAACAAGACTTGTTAATCATATCAGGCAGAAAAACGTTGGCTGTAGGCCGAACTAGCTACATTTCTCCTTGGTGCCATGCAGAAAACACAATCACAATACAAGCTTAAAGAGATTGCCAGGCAAGGAACAGCCAGTCTAATCAAGCCCTTTAAAAAAACCTGATACTATCTATTATTTGCACTTAGAAGTCCAGGTTGTGGAACAGGACCTAAGTGCTTTTGAAGTACAGACCAAGCAGAATCTGTCTGATACGAGCACCTCACAATCCAAAAAACCTAAAACATCCAGTCAATGATATCAGCATGGTAGTAGCTGGTTATCGAATGTTTTCTGTAGAAATTATGACAAAGGATTCTTAAGGAAAGACTGGAAAAGGGCAACATCAGGTTTCTGAAGGCCTATCGGACATTTCTGCAAAGGGAGAAAAGCAGCACAGAGTCAGCACAAAAGTGTTTTGAGGATTAGAGTCTAGCAACACAGGAACAAAAAGAATGAAGTGACATTTTAATAGCGGATAGAAAGGTTGGAAATGACTCACGAAGAAGGGTCTTAAAATTGAAGAGAAGCAGTCTATTTAATGAGGAAAAGGCACTCAGAAGAGAAATACACTTTAAATAATGAAGGTGGGAAATTAACTTTGTGGCAGACTTCTGAATGGAGACTGTGCGGGTAGACTGTATTTCTCACTGCAGGAGGCGAGGATGCTACAGTAATCAAGGTGTGAATTGATGAGTTCCCAGAAAACAGCCACGGTGCAGTGGTAGGGCAAAAGGCCTTGTCATAGACATATCTGTGGAGCAGAACCTATAAGATCTCGAGGCTTCTCCTGCACAAGACCTGTAATATACCTAAACTGACATTTTTCTGACTTGCTGCACATTGAATTAGATGAGTTAGGCTATGTTCTAACAGTATACCTATTTGACAACTGCTAGTGTAAGAAAACAAAAAAAAATTACTTAATATTTCGCATCCATAGCACCAAATTGTTCCAACAATTAAGCTGGTCAAAAATCTGCAGTTCAAAATGATCTTGTGCGTAAGTTTCTCTTAAAATGGCAGAAAACACAGCAACACATTGTCATGTACCTAATGAATTAAGAAGAAATTTATGTTATATTTCCTGTATGTTCAGAAGACATTTAGTCTAAAAGCCTAAAAGCCCCCNGATTCTTGCTTGTTAAAGAATCACTGAGAGTGCAGTAAGGACATCAGTGTGTAAAATCAAAACCTTTAGCTACAATTCCTGTCTCTCAGTTTTAACATTTTTAAAGAGTTGAATATGTGAATAACACTGCTTGTAAAGAGACAAAACACAATTTTGACTAAATTTAGACAAAATTCAATGCAAATCAATTGCTACTGCAAATATTAATTCTTACACAACTGGGATTCTAATTAGTAGGGATATGAATGGTAATATCAATCATGTAGCAATTCTTTTATTCATGTACATTCATAAGCGTCTCAAATAAGGTCATGACTAAAAACCACACAGCATACACAAAGACAAACTAACAAAAAGTATCTTGAATAGATATCTGTGTGTTTAAGAGGATCACAGAATAGTTATGGTTAGAAGGGACCTCTGGAGATCATCTAATCCAACCCCCAAGCTGAATACTGCCCAAATTTGGCTTAATTTTATGTTCAGATTGGAATCATAGAATGGTAGGATCATTAAACTTGGAAAAAGTCTCCAAGATCATCAACTCCAGCCTTTGACCTAACATCACCTTGTCAACTAAACCATAGCACTAAGTACCACATCCAGTCATTTCCTGAACAGTTCCAGGGATGATGACTTCACCATCTCTCTATGGGGAGCCCATTGCAATGCTTAACCTTTCAGTGAAGAAAGTCTTCCTGATGTCCAGCCTGAACCTCCCATGGTATATTTTGAGGCCTTTTCCTCTCTTCCTGTCACTGGTTGCCTGGAAGAAGAAGCCACCCCCCACCCCACTACAACCTCCTGTCAGGTAGTTGTAGAAAGTGATAAGGCTGAAAGAGAACAAAAAGCAGCTTGGATTACAAAAATTTCCTTGTTTCATAACAGAAAGATTGCTTTGCTTACAACTAGAAGATATGGCTATATTTAACTACAATTTATTAAAGGCAATTATATTTTGTATGGGAGGCAGAGCACATGTTCACCACTTGTGTAAACTTATCATTTATAAGACTAAACAATGATGTCAGATAAAAACATATTTTAAAAAATAACTTCAAGGATGATCCCTAATTGCTACTTATATTCACTAGCCAGGAGAAGTCTTATATATCTCTCTTCTTCTACCTAGAAACTGGTATTATGTTACAAACAGTGCCCAAGTATTTATCTGCTTTTGATCACTACCTACAACTCAGTCATCGACTCAGTGGGACAAGGCTGAAATAGAACAAATTTCTGTTGATATAAACATCTTTGATACATGTTATTTTAAGTTGTACAATTTGACTCAAAAAAATGAACTAATGTTTGTGAAATGTAGCCATCATGAAGACCTGAAATGAAACCCTCACATTAGGATTGAGTGAGTAGAGGTTATTTAAACTCAAGAGAAGGTTTGGGGCAGCAGGAAAGGTTACTAATTTTCAAAACTGCCTTTATAGCACTTGTGCCAAAATTAGAATACTTCACAAAAGGGCCAAGAGAAGAACCACTAAAAATGTGTTGCCTTACTTGAATAAAAGAAGCAAAATCCATTTTAGAAGTATTATCTGTAAGCAAAATTTTTAACCATGGGTTTAGAATGGGCTGTAGCCCACCAACAGCCATCACACATTATAGCATATTGTCAAGTATAGTATCCTCACAGACATATAAAGGAGAGTGAAGTTAATTTCTGCTTCAGTTCAACTCTGAACTTTCAGAGAAATGTGAAATTTTTGGCTTGAGTACATCTTTGGCTTTAAACGTAATGGAGCCAAAATTCTTGTATCACTGAAATGAGACATTCTTTCTTCAAGAGCACAATCTCCTCCCCACCTAATCCTCAGCATCTAAAATCCTCAGCATTCAAATTTGCCGTAAAAATCTGCTTTAAGGCTTTAGCTTAAACAACCATAACTTCTTGCTGTATCAACACAGAAAGACATCTATCTCCTGTACAACATCTATGATTAAAGAAATCCAGTATCAATAAGAAAGGCAGATGCCCCAAGGCATGAGTAAGAGAAATTGCATGCAATTTAAGGAATATTTTCTTCCAGTACTGTTACGAGAAGTTTTGGAGAAGAGCATGAGTAAACCACCCTGTCTTTGATGGTCACTTCCACTCAGAACAGCCATAACTCATCAGCTTGTAGACAGCGCCAGGTTCTCATCTAGAAAAGGTCAGTGCCAATGGAAAAATGGGACACCACTAAATTAAGAGACTGAAAGGAAGGATTTAACAATATAGCTGTTGAAACAAACCACGATTGGCTGGGGAAGAAATTTTCATCTGGTTGCCCATCAGTCTGCCATCCCATCTATGGATGAATAATGCAGGAGGAATACAGAGTACACTCAGTTATAGACCAAACCTTTCCAAATGACAGTGGAATTTTTTTGAAACAAATTTATTCACTTAAAATCATTACTGTAGACAAACTTCTGCAATCCAAATGTCTCAAATAAAACAAACTGTAAATAAAAGAGCAAAGTAGTTAATTAAATGGCCAAATACCCAAAAAGAACCAAGAAGGATGATTTTTCTAATTGTTTACCACTACTTAAATTTCTGTTCCTCTCTAATATACTGAAATATTGGGTAAAGAAAATTGATTACAGTTTTAGCCACTATTGTTAAAATTCAGACGGGATGGTATATTTTCATAAATATGGTGTTTTTGCAGACCTCCCTGAGTATGATATGCCCATAACTATGTACAGATGCAAAAGTAAACATAAATAGATGCAAATTCAAAGGTATTTTGTAAGGTACAGTTTAGACTCTTTCAGTTCTACATGTTCCTTCCAAAAGATGTGTGAATTTATGAAAGTTTTAAATGGGTGTCATTTACAAGCTGAGAAGCTAGAAAAACTTGCAAGAACATTCAAGTTATAAGAAGTGGCCTACTTTAGTGTACTCTTTTCTATTTCTTTTTTACAGTTGTGAGCTTGTTTTTCTGCTTGCAGCTTTTTTTTTATGACCTATCAGTGCATGAATTACGCTGTCTAAAAATCAACTATTATAAAAGACAGGCTGGAATAAATAAAAGTCAGGAGGGCAGGTCAATTATATGAATGTCTTACTAATGTATCTTTCTCAACATTTTGCTGTTTTACACTGAGTGTTCATAAGAACATGAAAGGTAAGTTCAGAGGAATCTCAGTCTGAGGAGACTTGTGTAAGGCAAAACTATTCTGTAATGAATGTAATCAGTTCTCTGAGAAATTGCACTGGCTGAGTCTTCTCTTAGTTTCTCAACTCAGTATAAGCTGCAGGTGACCACTGGATGATGGGAAGCAAAGGGAACAGAGAGAACTTGCAGATGTTCGTTACTCTTGTTAGAAACCCTCTTCTTCAGGATGGGAACTAATACAATGCTCTGTCAGTGATTAAGAGATGAGTGCTGCTGCTGGGAGCTGCCTCTGCAGTTGTGCTTGGAGGTGCTTACAGGTGCTTACAGGTATGTGACCTCTGCTGCTTCTGGGAAGCCATCAGCCTGGGAATAGAACTCTTCCATGGAAAAAAGTAGCAACTAAAACAATACTGCCAGTAAACATAAAATAGGAGGCATTGCATATACATGCCTATACCAGTCACTAATTTCAGTGCATAAACTTTCTCTTATCTACCTGCATGAGTACAATAACTAGAAAATAGGAAGTCACCATGAATAGCATTCACAGTTTCTGCTGAGGCACTTAGTCCCCCACAGTAACAAGAACATGCTGTTTACATTCTGTGGGATTTACATCAATAACAAGACTGGTATTTCACAAAAAGACAAACAGAAAACCTTTTTCTTTTTTCTTCTTTTCTGTCAAGCTTTATGTCTTCAAAGGTCTGTACTAGTAATTACACCCATCATTGCCAGCAAACAAAATCACAGATTCATCAAATGGTTTGGGTTGCAAGAGGTCTTAAAGAACATCTAGCTCCAATCCCTCCGCCATGGGCAGGGAGCCTTCCACTATACCAGTTTTCTCAAAGCCTAATCCGACCTCCTCGTGAACACATTCAGGGATGGACATCAACAACTTCTCTGGGCAGTCCATTTCAGTGACTCACAACCCTCACAGTAAAAAATTTCTTCTGAATATCTGATCTAAATATACCCCTCTTTCAGTTCAAATAAATAGGTTGTAAAAAACCTTTGGAGTACATCTGAGAAAACCTGACAAACCGAGATAAAGACAACATTCTCAAAGGTGGCCTCTGATTTTGAGATTACAGTTTTAGCATCCTGGAGACCAGATGTTCAGCTGTGCAGTGATGGACAGCCTCTGCTCTGCTCTCAGAAGCTCCAGCGCTTCTGAAAATCAGGCCAGGAATTTTGGTTCTCCAAATATACAACTGTGAAAATCTACTCATAAACAATTTTCCCTAAGCTCACAAAATCAGTCTCATTTTTCAATCCAGCTAAAATGCTCTGTTTGCCAATGATAGGTCTCTACAGGAAGCCTCAGAAGTGGGCAAGAACCTTTTCAACACAGGTTGTAACTGTTATCCCTATGCTATTACTTCTATACCTGCTGCACAACGCTCAACAAAGAGTTAGATATCTCTTTATTTGACTTAAAAACAACCCACATCTAAGCACATATGCAGATCAAATGCAATAAAGTGCAATGGTTACAAATCAATCCTCAAATCTATTTAGTGTGGGGGTGAATAGATTTTCCATTGATGTTTCATCAGTGTAAGTTTTTTAAAAAAGGAAAGCCACTAAATGAGTTCAGAGCAAAAAAAAAAAAAAATGGAGCCAGGAGAACATATGGGAAAATAGAAATGGTCTGAACTTAGTTTGGGAAGACCTGGACAAATAGGGAGAGTAGACATGGGACACAGTTGTGGAATAAGATAGAGAAAAAGCAGTACAGAAGTTCAAGGGCTCAATCATATGAATTGGAAGCAAAGTTCATATGGGCTGAGACACTGAGGGTAAATGCACACGTACAAAAATACTGCTTATAGAAACCTCTAGCACCATACACCCAGTGAAGTGCTAGAGTTTGTTTGCAGAGCTTCTTGTAAATTTTATCACTGCAGAATGACATTTTTTGCCATTAAAATGTACCTGGGATCAGCTAAACCTATAGGACCTGTGGGCCTGAGAACACCCTGATACTCAAGTCTGGACATGCTGTGGCTGTACCTCGTTTCTTCAGCAGGAGGGGAACACTTTAGCTGCCAAATCTTTCTGTCACTCTTTTTTTAAAAAAATCATTCACTCCCCATGCTCTTGGGGATGCCAACAGAGACACTGATGGATGGAAAGACAAGTAGATAATATAAATCTTCTTGCTTTGCCAGCCCTCTTCCCAGCCTGTGGACCTTTGGATCCATGCAGGACACTTATCTAGATCTGGGAAGTGAAAGGGTATGTTCATAGGACAACTAAGTTGCTACAGTTTGCAGCCTGACACTGTAAAAGGAGGTAGAGTTCTGTATAAGCCACTTAATCAGAGCTCTGAAGTGAGCAATATATTTGCTCATGGTGATATCCAGGGTAGTACCTGGGTAGTATCAACCATCCTCCACTTCAGCCAACCAATTTGTGTTAGAAAAGTTTTTTTAGAAACTGAAATTAAGCAAATGTAGTCATACTTAAAAAGAAAAGGGGGAAAAAAACCCCTCTCTGCTTAATTTTTCTAACCTATTGCTGCCTCCAGAATGCTATGGCAGGTATTTCATTACTTGTTCTTATCAATAATAACAAAGTGGTGCAATATCTGAGAAAAAAAATTCTCCCTTCTCTATCCACACAGTATCTATCTCTTGCCTGACACTACTCAGGCTCACGAGTTGTACAACACATGTAGTCTGCATACCTTTCACCAAAAAGCTATTTAGTATCTCAGCTTGTGTATCAGCTGGTGACTGACTCAAATCTCATGTACACTGGGTTACAAAGTAAAGGTAAAATTCTGAAATACTACACTCCACAGAAAACTGATATAAAAACACTTGGGACCCTCAATAAGGGATAAGAATTAACATTTTAATTACTTGCATGTGTGAAAAAAGTATACTTGCTCTGTGAACTGGAAGTGAGCTATTCTCTTTGTTAAATGCTAAATTTTACATTGAGATTAAAGGAATAATTACACAGTTACCCTTGGCCAGAGATTTCTTCAAGCACCAACCAGTAAATATATAGCAGTCCTCTCTATTCTATGCCCACTATGACAGAAAAGTGATAGCCAACATGTAGAGTGAGCTTCAAAGGCCCTTAATTAAAGCCTTGAGTTTAGGATAAACAGATCACCCCATGAGGACAATACAGGGATGTTATTAAAGGCAATTTCCTCAGGACCAGCCTGACTCCTACTGGAGATACATGTGCCTGGCATGGGGCAAAACGAGAGACTGCTGGGGCAAGGAGCAGCCTCTTTCCCTGGCACCCGCCCTGGGGGTGCATAGCCAGACCACAGATTTTGGGACAATTCCTTGGAATTGGCCAAGGGACATGGCGGTGGTAAACTGGGACCTGAGCCTCCCAGACAAAGAACAGACCCATGATGGATGTTCGACATCGTTTCCTTTTGGGTTTTCCAGGCAAGCCCACCAGTCTTGGTGAGCAGGAGAAGGAATCTCTTCCTGTCTGGGTCATGGCTCAATTTATGAATATTAAAATAAGCTCTCTCTCCCTTCACTGAAACTCAGCAGACACCAGACTTTTATTATCTTGGCCATTTCTTTATTATGCTTTTATTAGATTTCACTTCTAAAATCCTGTCCTTAAGGAAGTTAATTTTTTCATATTTTTACCTTATAGGGAATATTTTTGCTCATATGTCACTCCTTGTTTAATTCTCAGGATAAAGGCCTTCTCTAAACACCATCACATTCAAAACTAAATAAATTACTAGCTTTATTTCATGAAACATATTCTTCTTTCCTTGTAATTCACTGCTTCAAAATGAAAACTGAACTAATAAATGAAGAAAAAAAAAAAGGGGAAGTCTTCCTTAATAACATTCTGGTTTACATCCTTTTAAATGAAAAGTTAACACTGTGCAAAAATTATAATATTAGCATAATCTTATCTACTTGAATAGCCTGAACATTTCCCTGATTTGCTGAAACTTCTATCAGGAGTCAGTCCTCAGGGCCAATGAGCTGAGTGGCAAATCAACAGAGCTGAGTAAAAGTACCCTTGAATAATTTATACTCATTAATGTTTCATTTGTCTAAATGTAATATTTATGACTCTCATTTATGAAATTACTTAATGAAACATAAAATGTTATAAGGTATATATAATTTATTTTATTAAAATGAAAATCAGGAACATTCAATTACTGGTACGGATAATCTCATCTGAATTGAATCCCTATTGTTGGGCACTCTGATTCTTTCTAAGGCTCAGAATGTGCAGGTACGTTACTTACAGAACAACTGTTCTTCATGAAGAATAGAAAGACCCTACAACACTCAAGAGAGTGCTTATTATGTTTATTTTTCATGGATTAAAACAGCAGCCTTAAAAACTCTCCACTGCCTTGGATAACGAAGCCTCAGCCTGCAAACATTTATAAATATAAATAACCGTAATTAGTATACCTGATGTTAGGAGGACACTCATATATGTAAACCAAAACATATAAAATACATCATTATCTGAAGATAGGTATTCTATAAAGTATTCCCAGTATTTATCAATGCTAGTTCCCATAATCAGATATGGAAATGGCCTCACCTATATCTGCCAATGAGACATTCACAGATGGAAACTGTGATATTTGGAACCTAATCTAAGGCAAAATGCCAAAATTGGGATTAATTTCTCTCCTATACTTTCATAACGGAGATATGTGAAAACTGCTTTCACAGAACGCTACTCTGCATGAGTAAGTTAGCTGCACACGACGTGAAAGATAGTGAAGGGAACTAGGTCAGTTGCGCTGTTAAAAAAAAAAAAAAGAGAAAGAATACAGCAGCCAATCTAAAACCAGAACACAAATAATAAAGTTTATAAAAGGTCCTGGATTGTTTTAAAATTTTCAAATTCCCTTTCTTTCATTCCATTAAATTTGTATTTTTTCCTGTTTCCATCTTCTTCATATTAGAAGATGATCCAACCTTTTTCTTGCGAAAGGCCCCATTTCCTCAAGGGCAAAAAAATCTCACATTTGTTTTATTACAGAGAAAGTATTATTATTTGATTGTGTAAACAACTATATTTAAGCATCCGTTCTGGCAAAGTAATGAGCCTTTTTTCTCTTCTAAAAGTTACATACCTCCTCAAATACAATCCCTTGCTAAAACATTCCCTTCCACTGCATCTCTGTTCTCTAAATATTGCCGATGCCAGGTTAGGCATCACTGAATTGTCTTTCTGAACTCATCTGAAATCCAAATTAAATAAAGTTCTTCCTCCAGTGATGTGTATGTGCCTTGCTTCTTGTGTACTTCCTTACGAACCCACTGAGAGGTATTTGAATTGGGACACAGCTTATTATGATACAAATCTAAATATGTGTGATACTGCATGAGACCAAAACTACACAATACCAGGCAGTAAACTTAAGAAATAATTGATTTTAAGTTTCAGTTCGTTAAACTGATTTACAAGAGCTTGTTGAAAGATATATGAAACCCCTGAAATGGAACAGGCAGTAACTAACCTACCCAACTCATAAAACTCTTTGCTATTGTAGCATGAAGTGTTAGATTCCCCGGGCAGTGCTCTGTCTGGATTCTGAATGTCTCAGTGCTTAAATACATCAGTGATAAAAAAAGTAAGTCAGAGATGATGTATTAATGGGAGAAAGAGATGCCATTACTTCTGTATCAGAACATAGCACTCAACTGTCAAAGGTAAATCCAGGTTTCACTGAGCAAACGATAAGCACCATACTGTTATTTGGTGCCCCTTCTTCCAAATGTGAGCATCCAAATTCACATCTCTGTCTCTAGATGAGCATGGTACAGCATTAAAGACATCCTAAGAATACTTGAGATTCTTTATATTTTCCCTTTGTTTTTGATGTCATTAACTTATTAATAAGGATTTATTTTTATTATATTTATTACTGTTTCAAGTGTCTCTCTGCAAATAAAGGGATAAAATTAAAAAATTAATCTTTTTTTTAAAATTTTTTTTAATCACAAGGTTTAAGATACTTGGTTTGAAGAAACAGCATTACAACCATGCATTCATTCACAGGATCATTGACCTTCCAATTGCTCAAACCATCCACCTCCAGAGTCAGTCCTGAGCCAGGCTAAGCAAGTGGTTGAACAATGTAATTCCCCACAAGGGAAGAACTGGTGTAAGTCTCATGGCAGAGCACTTTCATGAACCAGCCTGAAATATCCACTGCTGTACAGTGCAAATACATATCGAGGACCCAACAAGAACTGTATTTCTGTCATCACTGATCTTCTTTCTTAACAGAAGAGGGTGAATGCAATTAGCACAAGACATGAACACAATCCAGGACCATGAGTCCTAATACTCTACTTAATCCTATAGCAGATCTCGGTGTAAAATCAAGACAGCATTTAATATCCATGGAGGTAAATTCCTTTATATTTGCAAAAAAGAACTGCAGCACCCCTTGGGATTTTACTGATAAGTAAATGAGACCTGAGTACTTATGCAAAAAGCCTTTGGAGAGGTGAGCTGGATTATTTTACTGCAAAGTATTGCTAAACCTACCTGCTTAGAAGAGCCTTAGAACAGAAGGGGCTGTGTGGAGCAAGAACAAGAAGGATGAAGTTACGTCCTCTCCCAATCAACCCTTCATGCTTACTACAGCCACAAGAATAAGAGTGGAATAATGGGCTTCCCCATTCTTCTCTTCAGGGGAAGGAGACTCAGCTGTGATTTCAGAAGTGGAGGCAGGTAAGGGTGCCATCAGTGCTTCCATCAGGCCCCTGGCTGTGTGTTGGGCCAGTGCGCAGTACCTGGGACCTGTCAAGCTCTACTTAGACTTGTTCTGGCCTGCCTGGAGCTTTGCTGGAGCTTGTTTAGCTGTAGCAGCAGACTTCTGGTACAACTCAGATTCAAAGAGACTTCAGAAGGTCCAACCACTGCTTGAAGCACAATCAGCTATGAGAGGATGCTACCAATGCTTTTTTCTGCTATTAGTTCACTTTCTACATTAGTGTCAAGCAACTACTAGAGAATTTCAACTCTCCTGTAATAAAAAGTTTTGCTTTAAGCAGCTGTTAAGGAGATGATAAACAGGCAGTCAGTGCTTGGAAGTAAAGAAAAAAACTTGATACTTGCTCTCTGTTTTTAGTTGTCATAATTTTTAAAACAATGCTTTTCAATTACTTTTGAGGAACACGGCAGCACTGTGCCAACAACAAAGTGTTTATTCATTAACAATTTTCTAAGGCATTTACAACTCAGGCCATATTTAAATCGACCTTTATCAGATGATAATTATTGTATTGTAAACCCAAACTCTTCAAATTCCAAGTGTTAACTTTAAAACATGCAAAATTTCCTCTAAAATAAGTATCCTCTCTTAATTGAATTACCAAGAAAAAATGGAAAAGCTAGAAGGATCATCAAGCAGGGTCTAACAATCACACAGATCCAGTATCATTAAAAAGTAAGAGCGCTCAGAGAAGCCAATGCCACACAATACTAGTTATTCACCTAATTTAAAATCATATATTTTAGTGGCAATCCATACACTCTACATATCTGTAGGTATGTCTTCAATCTGCTTCTCGAGAAAAAAAGAAAAAAGAAAAAGCGAAATTCTCTGCCAAAAAAAGACTTGCCACTGGTTTTTGTTCACATTCCTTTCCTGATTAATTTTATAGCTTTAGAAATGAATTATTATTTAAAAAATATGTAATTAGTCGAAAGAGAAGTAAACAATTAATTATCTGTACATTGCACTTATTTTTGATTTGTGATGAACTTTTGAAGTATCAGCCTGAAGACTCTTATTTGCTTATTTTTAATACCCTTTATAGAAACATAAGAAATAGAGACAGAAGTAACCTACTGTCTAATTGCTTATCACTTTTAAAACAATATATGGCTGAGATTCTGTTTGTTTAGCAAAATTTAGTATTGGTTTAAATTAATCTGTCCTTTAAACTCTGTTAAGATTACACTTAAATATATCAGTAATACTGTAACGTATTTCAATCAAAATAGAGTAACACCAAGACAGGTTTTTGTGTTATGTGTAATTAGTTGCTTCACAGAACTCAACAAATGCTGCTGTTCCCATCTTCCTGCTGGGAAAAAAGCAAAGGCAGATCCCAAGATTAACAACCCTGTGACAAGTAAAAGCAAAGGCGTATTTGCATCTTCCAAAATACTCACTCAGATAAAAGCTCTCTAAGACTGCCTAACACTCTCTGCTTACCTTCTCTTATTTACTCTTTTTTTCCGTACCACTCCAGCTTCTTCTAAGTGCCTGCAGCACCTCTCCACCTGTGCTCATCAAATGCCTTAATGTCACTTCCAATGTCCTGCACTTGTCCAGGTCTGGGTGAGGACATCAACTGGGCCTGGAGCTAAGGTGACACAAAGCCTCTGAAAGCACCCGTGCCTCCCGGGACCTGGATTCATCAGCCACATGAAAATCGCATTCCAAGGTGTCCAGAAAAATTACCTTATTATTAAATACCAGATTTTTATCCACTGCCATACTCAACAATAACATTGGTGGGAAAACACAGACTTTTTGCCTATCCACAACTTTGCCCAGACAGCAGCAAAGACACAGAAACAATAGGTTGGAAAGGTACAATACCCTTGCTGACATCTCTTCCACAGCCAAAAAACTAAAAGTTTACTGTGACAAATTTTGTGCCTGGGACATGAAGTTTGTCAAGGATTTTGCAGCATATGTGCAGCAGTACATAGAGAAATAAGCTTTGTCATGACTTATAGTCAGAGACTAGGACCGTCGCCAATCTTTATTATAATTTTTTAGTGCAAATTACTATTTTGGATACAATCACACCATAATGCTTGAGAGCACATTTAACTAACAAAAAACCCCAGAAAAAACAGAACGAAGTGGCAAAGTTGTGGAAGTGTGGGAGGGAGAAAATGAGCATCTTTTTGTGGAGCACATAAGGAGAAAATTTTCAGCTCAGAAGCAAATCGGAGTGCAGGTGTATACGATTTAAAGTTAAGGAAATAAAAGAACAGCAGGCTACTGCAAAAATGGAGCCACTCTTATACAACGTACATAAGCAACACAGTGAGGTTTTTGTCCTGCAAATTTCTGAGCTCTCCTGCCCTAACCTATAATGAATGTAAGTGGGTAATATGCTGCTAACTCTATTAAGACAAAAAAAATTTGTCTCTTTCTGGGGCTTTTGGATAGTTTCAAAGTGCATTTTACAGGAATAACATTCCTGTGTCTCCTTCACAAAAAAGATCATTTAGATCTCACTCTTGGCAGACTAGGGTAAATAAGTGAAATGAAAACTATTGCTCACACCTTAAGACTGGCAAGCTAACTTCTGCTGTACCCAGCAGGCTTCCTGCTGGTCTTAAGCAATTTCACAAATTCAAAGTCCTGATTTTAGAAAGAATCAGCATTTTTTCCCCTAAATCCTCCATGGCAGGGCAGATGAGTCTGGCCATCAGATGAGATGCTGTGCTGAGTGCTTGTGTGGCTACTTGCCAAGCAATACTTTTGTGGAACTGCTAAAGCAAAGCATCACATTGTGACACATTTTGTGAGCTGTCCTATATTCTCAATAGAGGTGACAAAATAAAACTGTCTCATTGTTTGACTTTTTCCTGTGCTAGTCCACACTGCTTGGCCAAACAGTGTGAAACTAAATAGCTGATGGCATTTTAGGAGGAAAAAAAAAAACCCAAATCTGGGCATTCACAGGACCATGGAATCACTTCAAGAGGCTTTCTGATGAGTCATTATCCAGCTGTCTGAAGCTTTTGGCAGCAAAGACATTAAAAACATATTATGACTGCACAGCTTTTGCTTTGGGTCTTTGCTCCAGATGACTTTTTTTGCCTCTATGTACTGCTACCGACATTCCTTGCAGGATATTTATTCATATACTGCTGACTACAATAATTGCTGGATATTTATTCAATGAGAATTCCGCTTATACCTTAATATTAAACAGCTGTTGGGTGGCCTTGGATAATGCTGTTCAACAACAGTGGCTGTAAATGTCCTATTTCCTCAGACTACATCTGCATTGGACCAATTTTCCTGCTTGTCAATTTTTCCAGAGATGCCCTAAGGAAGAGTTTCATTCTAGGCAATGACCTACATTAGGGCACGCTGGCTTCTGCAGCCATAGGGAGAACCTTTCAGTGCTGTCTTTGCCTCCCCACTGCTGTGCTCTAACTGTTGTTTCTCATACAAAGTCCCTCACATACCTTCAGTCTTCCAGGAAATCACCATCTTAAGAAAAAAAATCCACAGGAACTCTTCAGAAAGGATTTAATTACTGTGTACTAGTTATCACTGAAAAACTCTCCACTCGTGCCAGGGAGACAAAATCTACCAAGTAAGAGTATATACAATAAATGCATTGAGAGAAGTGATTCTTCTCCTTCACTCCATGCTTATGAGGTCCCACCTGAGTACTCTGTTCAGCTTTGGGGTCCTCAGCATAAGAAGGACATGGACCCACTGAAGCAAGTCTAGAGGATGTCATGAAGATGATCAGAGGGTTGAAGCACCCCTCCTATGAAGACAGGCCAAGAAAGTTGGAATTGTTCATCTTGAAGAAATGAAGGCTTCGGGAAGACCTCCTAGCAGCCTTACAGTACCTAAACGAGGCTACAAGAGATCTGGACAGCAACTTTTTACAAAGGGCAGGTAGAGATAGGGCAAGGGGGAATGAACTTAACCTGAAAGGGTAGGTTTAGATTAGATATTAGGGATAAATTCTTTACTGTGAGGGTGGTAAGGTGTCACGGTTGCCCCCCAATCACGTTGGGGGTCACCATAATGTCGCGGTCGGGACGGCCAGTGCGACATTAATCACGCGTGTGCTGCGTGTTCAGGGGTACCGAAATGTAACCATTTATTGTTTACAGAATAGACATTTATACACATCAGAAGGTTTGCATATTCTAACATAATTGGTAGAAAGTTATCTAACTACTTCACCATTGGCTAAAGGCACAACACTTGCTCTCTGCTCATCTCAGCTGCCCCTTCTCTCTCCAGGCATGCAGAATTGCATGCCTACCCGTGACAGTAAGGCACCAGAACAGGTTGCCCAGAGAAATTGTGAACACTGGAAGTGTTCGAGGCCAATTTGTGTGGGGCTCTGAATAACCCAGTCTAGTGGAAGGTTTCCTGCCCATAACAAGGGATTTGAAACTAAGTGATCTTTAAAGTCCCTTCCAACCCAAACCATCCTATGATTCTATATGTCCTGGTCTGTTTAGGGTATGAGTACACCCTCCTGGAACATAGGAATTAAACTCTATGCCAGAATTTATTTACATATTTGTTCAGTAGCAGTGACTATAAAGGATCTCTTTGCATAACTATAGCTATCAAGTCTCCTTAGGTAGCCAGTTGAGAGACAGATGTACCTTCACAGAGTGACCCCTTGCAACCTATGATGTTAAAAATAAATAAGATTAATTCTCTTATAGTGGTCATAAAAAATACCTAGGAGAGTCATCTCATGCTAATTGCAGAAATTCTCTACAAATCAAAATACTGGGTGAGCGCTTGAAAACAACTGACATTGAGGAATCTCAAGATTTGAAGTGGTGCTGGTGTTTACTGCATGGCTTCACCGAGTGTCCACTGTAACAGAGGAAAACCCATAAATATTCCTATGTATTTGAGTAAACTGATTATCAAAAAGTATAGTTAACTATTTAAAAAATATATTTAACTATTTAATAATCATTGACTCATGCTCCAAGTTGTGTTTCTATAGAGAGAGCAAAGGGTCCATGACTGTAGGATCTGTGCTCAAGCCTCATAAATACAGCCTACAAGGTTTCAGTTATAGGATCAGAGATAATACAGTTTGTAAAAGAGGAAAGAAAAAAAAAAGGCAACAAATGACAGTTGTTTGGTTTGTGAAAAGTGAAGTTTAAAGATGATTGGCTAGTATTGCTCAGGCAATCTATTTGCATCTTCATACTACATCTATCACCATAGCAACTGCAGCCTGGGAGGTGTTTCCAAAACTCTAAGAGCAATTAATTTTCCAGAAGATGTAAAACGATATCCCTGTTAGGGACAACATTAGGAGTTAGGTGGAGCACACCAAGTATCTCAACAGCCCAAGTACAACAGCGATCACAATTTCCTTCCTAGGAACATTTGCTCACAGTTAAGATTGTTATTCAATAGCACCACATGCATGAAATTTTAGGAAGGTGGAGAAGACCATTCTCAGTCCACAGGGACTGGAAACCTGTGAGCTAGTCCAAGGCAAATAGGAAGACCTGGGCAGCAATCTGGTCACTGCTTGTGGGTGATGGGGAAACAAGACAGCTCGCAGCAGGACATGCAACAGCACATAGACTGGAAGAGGTCTGTGCTAATATATCTGTCCTTGGCTTCTCAAATTGTGGCACACAGGCTATCTAAAGAAACAATTAATTGATGTAAACAAAAGCTTGCTCCACAATCATACACCATCACTAATGCTTCCTCTTATGTGTGGCAACCAAACAGGAACTGATACTAGTGTTTCTGCTCTGGAAGCTCAAGACTACTTTAACATGTCACTGGCTTTAATCACAACTGGAACCGTCCCCGAAAAAAGTCGTATCAATGGAACAAGACACCCTATTAATCATCACCCCATGCTGCTCGGTATTTCAGAAACCAACACACACTAGGCAAGCATGTCGAGAGAGTCATAAGATACTGTGATTTAATTGGAAGACAGAGATTCTTTCTGGACAGAGAGTTTATATTCTAGATAGAAGGTTGAATAACACAATGGTTATAAATTAATTTTATTAAGTATGTTTTAAAATACATGAGGTTTTCTAGAGATTGAGATCTCATGAAAATCCAAGTTTGGAGGAACTCCTTCCTCCTCATTGGTCCCTCTTCACTTTGATGCTCTCTTGTGCCCCATCTGGGGACTTATGCATTCCATCAAAAAATGCATGCTCTTCGCCTCCACTATGTTCCTGGCTCACAGCAACCTAAGCTGAAAATCAGTGCCACCAGCAAAACTTTAGGCAGAATATTGCACTTAAGCATACATTCCCTGCATTAAATACAGAAAGAAAGAGAAATGTACCTAAAGTCAACTGTTGCCTATTCAGAAAGAAGGACAGGTCCCACAGGTCATGTCACTGACTGGTGCTGGTAACATCTGAGCTGGAATAAGCAGAAACAACTGCTGCTTTTTCTTCAAACTGCCACTCATCAACAATGGTCTTCCTGCAACCAGGATTGTTAAAAATGACTCATCATCATTAGCAGCCTTATTTCTTTGCTTTCATTACTAGCAACACCTTTTCCTTTCCTGCCTTGTAGTTTTCAGAACCAAACACTTGAGGAACTTCTGATTATTATTATTTCCTCTTCTGAGACTGGTCCTAAATTTATCATGGTGTTTTGCTAGTGCTAGTCTCTCAGTTGGCATTCATTTATCCTTTTAATCTCTTTGGGCATGCAGTTATCACCACATTCTTACTACTTACCACTATCACCAATCTTTTCTTAAATATTATGCATAAATGTGAAAATATTGGAAAGGTCATAGGAAGCATAAGAAGCAGTCTGGTGGGACTACACTAAAGTAGCAATCAAGAAGCCCACTTCAACTGATTACTTGTATTTAGAGAATATTCCTATTTACCTCAGATTTTCATTAAAGATGAATGAGGTCGGGAAAAGATTTTGAACCCAAACTTAGAGAAAAGTATCTGAGTCCTGAGCCAGCTGCTCAGACCACAGGGTAGTCAGGGCAGCCCAGATATAAAAGTCCTCCTGATCATGGCGCAAAGCTGTCACAGCCTTACCTGACGCTAATCTCGCCACAGGCTTAGTTACATCCCTCTTCTGAAAATTTAAGGAGCATGCGCTTTATTAATAAATTGCAAGAGATGTGCCCAGGAGCAGAGAACACCTCAGTGACTCTGGATCAATGCATAGCAGTGTTATTTACATTGATACCAGACAAATCACATCTGCTTTGGGTGCTCCCATATATGCTGTCCATGCATACTGGGCATACAAAAGGACAATAGTCTCTATAGCAGTGGAACATCAAATTATAAAGCCATTATTTTGGTTTACAGATTTGGGATATTGGATTTTCTCTGGCCAAATGATTTGCTATTTCAGAGTTCTTACTTGCAGCAATTTTCAGACTTCAGGTATCTATTTGGAGACTTTCTAAAACACAGTTTAGCTTAAACTAACCTAAATGTTGTCCAGCAACTCTTGATCTCCCAATACATCACCACATTACCTCCTAAAGCCACTATGGCCCAGTGACAAAAAAGAGTGGCAGGCAGCTGCATCCCAGCATGATGTAATGGCTGCTCTTCAGTGGAGAAATACCCAGTTAAATATGGATGAACTTAATCTGCAGACACTGTTTGTCATTACAACAGGGCAAAAGACGTCGAGTAGGAACAAATCATGCTTTTCTTATAAGTGAAATGCCCTGGAATTATTTGAACTAAATTACATTATCAATGCAGTGAGAAGTCTGGGACATGCAGTCACTTCCACTCTTTTTTCAGAACAAGAACATTGTCTTCCTTCATCTCTCTCACAAATACAATATAACCTAATTAACACCTTATCTAACCCTTATGGGCACCTTATTGAAATGAGTTCTGAAAACAAAATGAAAAAACATGTTCAGCTGTGTATAACAAGGAAGTCAAATAGTCCAGAGTACTTTTCTATAAATATTGGGAAATAATTTAGTTTTAAAAGATTATTTCTCTCCAGATACATGCAGGTACATACACTGATGAGAAACATTTGTATAAATATGTATATGCCTATTTCTACACAAATAGAAAAAAAAATAGTATTATTCTTGCTTTAATTTGCAGGCGCTCTAAAGAATGCACCCAGAAAAACAAAACAAAAAATTAATCTTGTATTAGAATTATTAAATGTATGCTGTAGAGATATAGGACTTTTGGGAGACAGTTTTACAGCTACTATCCATATTTTTGCAGTGCTAAGCATTAGAAATGAATGAAGTATGTACTGCAGGGGAACAAGGCTACCAAAATTTTAACAAAACTATAAATTTCATGCTTAGAAATCTCTTTTTTCACAAGAAATTAAATCTATTGCAGCTACTTCCCAGTACTATTTTCTTTGTGGACACTAAAATTCACTAGGAGCCTAACTGCCTCTTTGGAAATTTTCTTTAGACATCCACAAATTTTAAGAAGCACCCATCCTATGGATGGAGAGGTATCCCCTGTCTTCTGAACACTGTGCTATAAGACTGTGCTTTTGGGTTCAAACCCAGAAGGACCAAAAAGCCATATTCATGCTTGTAGGCAAGCTTTTCAGCTGCCTGCCCAAATGCCAATGATGTGGGATGCTGGTGACCCAAGCATTATGTTTGTAAAGAACAAACCTTACTCTGTTAGAATCCTGTCCTCAAACTGAAGAGAGCAGATCTCAAGATGTGAATACTAGTTTTATTAATTATTACTTTCATATAGTGTCAGCAGAGAGAGATGAGTTCTTTACTAAAGTGTGCTGGATTGGAACCCCAAAGGTCTTTTTTTTCCATTGCTGAACTAAAAGAAACTACTTTGGGTCTGGATTTGCCCTTGGATGTCCTAGGGTTTGCTATCAAGAATTTAAGCACATTTGCATGTCTGACAGGAACTGTGTATGTCACCCTGTGAATCACAGAGTCACAATCCCTTAACAATAACCAGTTTTAAGTTCTGCTCATTACATGAAAATAGCCTCTACTCTAGTTCTTCCAATTATTTTTTTTTCAAGGTAGACCCTATTTCTTTTTCCGTTTTAATGAAAATTTCTAGGTGGTTTTCAGGGAGTTTGACTGTCAAGTTTGATTGCCGAGCTTTCATAATTTTGTTAGAACAACACTGCATTTTTTAAGGACTTTTGATTATTTGAACTTTTGTCATTGCCCAGAAGGATCAGCAGAAGCAGGACCTGACTGGCTTTCCAGGTGAGGAGTCCTCAAGACACCCTGGAGCACCCAGACTGTTGGTCAAGCAGAGACACATTTACAGTGACACAGGAGGCTTCTAGCAAAGGTGGTCTGTCATGAAGGGCTTGAGAAGATTCAATGTCTTTGTGTAACTTAGGAAAAAATGGTCTTTAGATATTTCTTGAAGTAGAGCTCTAGATGTCCCTGGATGTGTTCAAGGCAAGGTTGGATGAGGCTTTGGACAACCTGGACTACTGGGTGGCATCCCTGCCCATGGCATGGGGTTGGAAACAGATGATGTGAAAGGTCCCTTCCAATCTATAATTCTGTGTTATGTAGTGAAACGCCTTTTGCTTTAGATTTTTTTTGCTAACTGACTTTGCAGTTTGCAATAATATTTCACAGGTACTCTTATTTCCAAAGATACATTTCAGGGTACCCTGTTAGGCTGGTTTTACTCTTGTGCTTTCAGCCATAGTTTTGCTTCAGCAATAGTGGGTTTTAAATATTTCAGATGCATTGCTGTTGTTATCCTAGAACTGCATCAAGAATTTAAATAAAAAAATCTTTTGTCTTGGTCAAGTGAAAGGGACAAATCTGGAAAATGTAAAACACCTAATTGCCTCTTGGTTGGCAATATAGAAATTGAAAATTGCCTGTAACTGGAAATTACATATTTCCATCAGTCAAATTCTGCTGTTGAATGAAAACGTTTGTTTTTCAAAGTAAAACCAGTCAAGTACTGAAAAC
>WEIV01027507.1:2286-34708 GCA_013390005.1 Calyptomena viridis | reverse complement strand
TTTTGCCTATAGTTTACACTTGTTTGACGTCTCTTTGCACTTACTGACTAGCTAAATAATATGTGGGTCGTTCAAAACCACAGTCAGCAATAGAGATTCTGCCACCAACCGTGCTTTTAAATTCAATAGAAAGGCAGAAATCGGTTAAAGAAGATTCATGNTTCAGAGATCATCTGTTTACCAACAGGTATCACTATCACTGTTGTTGGGCTTTTCCTGAAGCTGGTGAGAAAACTGATTAATGATAGAACCATGCACAGTATCTATGGTCTTGTATATTCAACAAATACTGATCCTGCAGAGATGTCCGCTGCTTTCAGACACTCTTGCAGCTGCATCCTGTGTTCATGCAAGAATAAAAGAGGAAAGTTCAGCGATGAAGGTGCTGGAACTACACAATCATTTAAATACTGTAGAGGCTGATCTTGATTTGCTTCTGAGCTTGGTGCTTATTACCATGAATATTCTTACTAAAATTAATGAAAGTACTCAAGCAAATAAAGCTTCCAATGTCTTAAATTGCCTGAGTCTTGAGGTCCACAGGTGCATAAATCTAGATCACTACACCCACATGGAGTCCCCTGACTTCCCCAAAAAACTCTTTATTTAGGTGAAATCATCTGCCCCCACTGTTCTTTTTTTTAGGATTAGAGATGCAGTTTGTGGCAAAACACACCAGGCAATTACTTTGAATTTCAACAAGAAATTATTTGCTTTTTGTAAAGACAAACAAGGAGAAACTGATGTAAAGATAGAATGTAAGTGCCAAAATAGAATTAAAATTGACATAAATGTGGATATAGAGTCCATCCAGAAAATTTTTTGCGACCATAAGGAAACTCTACTTTTATATGGTCATAATACTCAACTACAATTTGTGAACAAGATTTATTTTTTAAAGGTTTTCCTGGTTTTCATTAGGAATCTGCATAGGATTTTAGACATATTGATGGTCACTCTTACCAATATTTGTCGCCCAACTTCCGCTTTACACAGACACCAAGCATTCAAAGACTAAAGACCACAAAATTCATAGCGATGTCTAAACCTGACACTGTTTTTTACACGTATCCCTGTCTTTCCACTATTTAGGGTTTCTGCAAAGCTTGCAGAAGTTACAAAGTAATTAAACACATGAAAGCTCAGAGAGATGGTAAGGTGCTATGTCCAATTTGTTTTCATAGCTCCCAGAAGAAATGAAAGTAAACATGACCTCAAACAGTCTCTGAGATTCAGTTCCATCTTAAAGCATCCCTTAAAATTCATCGTATGATGTTGCTCCAATTAATTGCAACATAAATTATTATGGATACTGTATTTGGTTAATGATTTTGTATCCATTTATTTTAAGAAATTTTCATTTTATCAATTAAATTAGAACTACCTTGAAGATTGCAAGCAATATTGGGTCTGGTAATAGCTCCCCACCTGGGTAGCTAATTATCCTTCTCTATTGCTTGTTGGATATTTAATTCTGGTCTTACATTAGACACAATACATTGGTACATTGGATTCACTTTGGATCCAAATTTTCCACTGATTTCTGTAATGTATACCAGACCAATCCTTGAATGGACTACCTGTACCAAACTCCACATGGTACAACACAAATGTAAAGCTCTCTGGCAACTACTGACAGAATTCCTTTTCTCAAAAATCACAACTGTGAAATGAATGCAACCTGTCATACCAAATTAAGTGCTAATAAATGCATAAGGAGCCTGCTTTCATCAAATATACATGCTCCCAATGGGCTACTTAGTCTCTGTAGACTTGCAGCTAGGGAGCAAGTGTGGACTCATTGAAGTTCCAACTCAAGTGACACAGAAACCAGCTAACAACTCTGGAAATTAAGCTGGCCTGTACTGCTTAATTAAGACCACAAAATACTAAAAATCCAGAAACACTGATTTGTTCATTACTTTAAATTTAGTAGATGACAAGGGAAAATGCAAAGGAAACTGTGTTTAAACACACCATGTTTCAACTTGTAAAAGCATCTTACTTGATACTTTACAGAATTTTGACTAAAAGCATTAACACGTCTCAACCTTAGCTATCTTAGAAACCATCCTAGATTGTTGCTCCACCATATTTATCAATGATTCCATATGGTGTTAAATGATGAGAAAGACAGGTACTGGGTGAACTGCTTAGTAAGAGGAGCAAATTCAGATGAAAAATGTTAATATAGCCACGTGGAAACTCAGCTATTTAGGGACAAAATGCAAATAAAAATTCTAAAACAAGGAGGAAGAAGGATGGAAAATACTAACTTTAATACAGGACAGAATTAAGCACAGGCAAACAACTTAGCATGAATTCTCAGTGCACAATGATTGAGCAAACAGGAGTTACAGAACTCTGGACTTAATAAAAACCAAAACCAAGCTAATATTCAGAGGATATGGCTTTATGTCTCTATACAGCACGATCAGATCAATGATGTATTAATGTTTGCATTTCTGATGCCCATTCTTTTACATTTGGAGGCATGGGAATAAACAGCTGTGGAGTTGGCCACATAAATTCCATAAAGTAATTTATCTATTCCTTCAGCACAGTTCTTTTTGGAAGATGTATATAATGTATTTTTGAGGGTTGATTCAATGTTTATTGGTCAAAATGGTGGGATGTCTAGTTGTAAAATGTATAAACTTTGAAAACTAGTAAACAAACTAGTCATCCTAAAGTGGCTACTTCTGTATCTTAGTGTCTACTGTGCTGCCTCTGCAAATAAAAGGTTGCTTCTGAAATAATCTCCCAGTGTATGCTGCCCTTCATAAAAGAAGGATTTCCAAGGAAGAGTGGAATGAAAATTAAGTTGCATCAAAATGTAGTTTGCATGAATAATACATCACCACAATATCTATTAAAGAGAGCCATACAAAACCTCCTTGCTTTGGGACACCTGAGAACACAGAGGCATAGCCAAGATAACTTTTAGCATCCTGATCATACTTCTGCACCCACACTAACTGCTCTCATGAGAAATGAATTAGAATGGGCTGAAGCAATACAAGCACAGTGTTGCTACCTGTGCTAGAGCCAGCTCCTTTGCAACAGCAAAGGACAGCTTGGCTGTCTGAATGGGTTTGTAATATGTGCCACAGACTGTGCTCTACACTTAGAGGAAACGTTACTTTGCCCTCCCCTAATATCCATGGTGTTATCATCCTATATGAAAAGGGGAAACTAAGGCAAAATTAAAAAATACAACTGGTGAATGTTAAGGGGATGCCTACATGACAGACTGAATAATTTTGAGCAAGATTTGCCTTGTGCTCTGTGTTACAAGGCAGCTTCAGTCTATAAGCTCTGTGATAACAAGAGTTCTCACCTCAGGCTCAAAGTTTTGTTGAGAAACAATATATTGACTACACATGTCATGGTACTAATGCAGATATGGGAATTTTGAATTAGATATAGCTCATAAGCTATCATGTTGAGAGATACAGGTTAAGTCTAACTACTGACTATTCAATTTATAGACTAATGCACAGCATACCAGTGGCAGGGCCAGGGACGGATTTTCTTTATTTAGCATTCTGCACCAGGATAAAACTAATACTCATTGCACAGAAGAGCTTAAAACTCAATTACTGCGTCTTTTCGTAAGCATGTCTCATTTTTCAAAGAAAGCTATACAAAAAGCAATTTGTTGTACATGGCTAGGGAAAGAAGTATTCCTAGGAAAACCACCAAGCAACTTTAAAATCAATTCTTCCTTATTTATATTATAATTTTATACAGGATCTCAAAATTAAAATAAAAATAATTTTTATTTTATCCATTTTTGCTAAACTGCTAATGTACAGTTATGAAACCATGAATGCTAAGCTTTGGCTTCCAGTAAAAGCGTGTAAAGCATTCAGATGTGAATATATTTTTACAATTTATACTAACATTGCTTAGCATCATAGGTTACACCACGGAATCAGAAATTTTTTCTACAATTTAGTGCACGCCCACAGAGAAATACTCTCTGAATAAAACCGTTCAAACAAACATGGAGCATCTGGTCAACGTGGAAAACAGTCCATATCATAGCTTTGCAAGAAATAACCTAATATGACAGAGTATCCTACAAAAATATACCTCTGCAAAAATTCAACAAAATGCTTCAATTTCACTAAATCCTGAAAGGTTGCTAAACCACCATTGGCTATTATTTCTAGTTATCTTATGAGAGGAAAGAGCAAACCACAATTGGGATATAACTGCTGCATTCTGTCCGACTGAGAGAAGCTTTTTAAGACAGGAGATTTTATGCTCCAGAGGATACAGAAGTCTGAAGACTGAAAATAAGGAATACTCTTGCAGATCATTTCTGAAACATTCTGAATTCAGGGGAAAACACAGCTCAAACTTCACAAAGTCAAAAACTCAGGCTCCCTAGTCTGTTTCCATCTTACAGCACTACCAATCTCATCAAATCTAACCAAATCCTTATCATTTGGATTTATCTCTTTTACATTTTTCTATAATGTTGTTCATGAATTTTACAGTGTTTCAGAATTTATATCACCATAAGTCTGATTTTACACTGAAAATATTCTCCAAGGTCTCTTTTGTATCACCACGAAGTAAAAAAAAATATTCAATAAAAAAATGTAAAAAACATAGTTCACATGTCATTGTTCAAAAAGTTTTAAAGGAAAAATTGGTAGTTCAGGTCATTCAAACAGGTCATTTGTGATAGTAAAAATATAATTATACATTCATTTTTAGTGCTCAGTGATTTCACACATTCCTAGCTAGCATTAGTTTTTCAGTAGGGAAGTATTGACAACAGTGCTATTTCCAATTTTAATTAGCAATATCATAAGAAATCTCATGGGATAACAACACTAATTAAATTCACAGTTAATACTAAATTGACAGTTTCTGTAAGCATTCATGGGATTGGGGATATAATACAAAGGAACAATAACTTAGTAAGAGGAACTCCCCCCCAAACTTGAGGATTGTCTTATATCAATATCTTCTACTAACAACTAATCAAAAGTTAAGATTTTAAGTTCTCAGTATCACTCACTATATTTTATTAAAATGTGCTCACTCTGATATAAAAAGGAATTATAATAATACTTGCAGTAAATGCGAAATAAAAGCACAATTGTTTTGGATCAAGCATCCTGGAACACACAAAATAGGAGATTTTAGGAAATTTTGACAGCACTTTTCCCAATGTAAGTCCCAAAGAGAGTTGGCATGTTGGAAGGTATGTCTTAGCGAGGCATGTGTAGTACCACTTTCTATTAAGAATTTGAGATTTTGGTTATATGTTGCTGTACCCATGGAATGATGTCTTAATCCATATGACTTTGCTGATTATACACTTGAAGTACCACATGCAGCTTGAAGCTACTCCATGCTGCTAAATGGGAGCAATTTTGGAAGAAATGCACAGTAGTAGCTGAAAGAGTTCATTCATTCATTCATATTTCTTTAAAAAAATAGAAAGTTTGATGAGGAGAGGAGAAAACCAAAAATTCCACATCCAGTGTGCATGTGGAAAAGGGGTTGCTCAAGGAGATAGAAACAGACAAATAAAAATAAAAGGATTCACTTTTCTAAAAGTAAAACCAGATACTAAAAAACTAGCCAGACTAATGCCTTTCCAACTATTAAATTCCTCTTTATTGTGCTACATTTAATTGCACACGTTGTCTAAGAATTAATATTAGCTAATAGACTTGTTATCTTCTTTATTAGTGCTCATTATGCTAAGCTACACTGCTGTATTGGACAGCTGCCATTCCTATTTTATTTAAATTTTGTATACTAAATTTATTTAATCTGTTCACTGCTGCTAAATAAAAAAAAAAGAGGAAATAACTCTGGGAAAGAAAACTGAGTTTAAATATCTAAACAATCACTATTTAATAAAGTATTATCAAACAACAAAGAATAATCCTACTTTGACAAAGGAAAATAGCAGGTGGGATAGATCTTTTATACCCCAAATATCTATCAAACTGAGATTATGTTAAACTCATTTTAAAAGAATTTATCTTTTTAAAGTCTTTAAAGGATGGAGTTTAAAATGTGTCTCATATTTCACAAGATGCTTCAATGTTTATACCAAGAAAGCACTGCAATTATGGCAAGACTGAGTTGTTATTATAAGGATGTATTTTGAAACGAGACTATGACAACTAGATGGAAGATAATGTAGCTCTTGCTTTTTTGATATAAATTTTCTTGTAAAGTTCCTATTAGTTTACCAGAAGAATGAATTAGAATTATAAAACCATCAAGGTTGGGAGAGATCTTTAAGACCAACTGTCTACTTAGCACTATCACTGTAATAACCCTTAAATCCCTAAATCATATCACCCAGCACCAGATTCAGACACCTCTTAAATTTTTCCCTAGATGGTGATTCCAACACCTCCTTATTTGACACCTCCCTAGGTGAGTAGTCTATTCCAAAGCCTGACCACCCAAACAGTGAAAAATATTTTTTTCTAATATTCAGTCTGAATCTTCCCTGTCTCAGCTTAGGACCATTTCCTCCGGTCCTCTCATCGCAGGTGCAGTAGAAAAGGCTGATTCCCACCTCACTACAAACTCCTTGCAGGTAGTTGTAGAGAGCAATGACGTCCATGAGCCTCTTCTCAAGACTAAAAAAAACCCTTCGTGAGCCTTTTTGCCCTTTGCTGGACAAGCTCCAGCATCTCAATGTCCCTTTTAAAGTGAGGGGCCCAGAACTGAATGCAGTATTTGAAATGTGGCCTCACCAATGCCAAGCACAGGGGGATAATCACTTCCTTAGTCCCGCTGGCCACGCTATTCTTGGCCACCTGGGCCAAGCACTCCCAAGTCCCTTTCTGCCAAACTGTTCACAAGCCACTCCTCAAGCCTGTAGCACTGCGTAGGGTTGCACGGGCTTGTTGCATGGGTGTGCACTTCTCTTTACTGAACCTTGTTATGCTATTAATACATTTGGTTATTTTTTTTTAAATTACTTGAAGCATTCTGCCTGATGCCTTGCAGAAAGATAGTTCTGCATTGCCATTATCTCAGCATAGCTTCATCTCACACTTTTGTTGAAACTCCAGTGATGATACTGAGCTGTATTAAAAATAAATTAAAAAAAAATCAGTATAATAGTCCGATTCTTCATTTGACCATAAAAAGACTCTTGATCACAGTAAAACAACATAAAGCACCACTAGAGTCAATAGGACTGTTCCAGGAAAATCAGCTATAAATGTGTAGCATTTGTTGCTACAACCACTTGGAGAATATCACCTGAGGAAAGTGGGGAAGAAACCAGGCTCATGTATACCCACCAGTGCCCAGGTAGAGACAAATATAGACAAATATAGTTAGACCTCACTCACTGATAAGCTGGACCTCTCCCACACTAAACTGTGTGTCATGTTGTAGCCTGAACCATGCTAAAACCAGTATGAAATATAGGGAATAAGCACACATCCTTGCCTGGAACTCAATTCTTTGCAGGAAGGGATATGTGATTTCGCTAAGACAATTCATTTCTTGACAACTATATTTTTATTGGTTTTTTTTTAATTTTCATATTGAGACAGTTTGAACAAGAGGAGAAAGACTGAGCACCAATGTGTGAATAATTAAGCAGCACTCACTCCTGAGGGGCTGCACAGCTACCTGGTAGGTTCCACTACAAAACGGGGTAGTAAGGGCATGGCAACCTATGGCTTCAGCTATTCAGAAGCTTTTGACCCTGTCAAACCAAATGGAACACAATGGATCAACTACATTTTTTTTCCAGTACACAAAGGGGAACAAGAATGTAAAAGATGAAGCACTAGAAGCCAAGAGTATATCTCTTTTGTGTGTGCAACTTAATTAAGACTGATAACTGAAGAAAAGAAAAAATAAATATTTGAAACTTAAGGTGATTTTTAAAACTTATTTTTGGAAACTAAATATAATTAATGCTAAATCTTTGGTAGAGGAAATGGACTGCTGTCAAAAATTAAATTTTTAGTTTTGGATAAATAAATCACAGTTTTAATTTAAAAATTATAAAAGAATCAACAACAATTTCAAGAGAATTATTATAAAAATGGACAGTGAAAAAAACAACCTCTGCTTCCCCCTCAGTGGTGTGAGGACAGACTTGTCTAGCAGAAATAGCAAAGAAAGAAGGAGGGGAAAGAAAAGGAGAACTTTAAAATGGTATTTTTGCTTGCTGCTCTTCTCTAATACTTTTAGGGGTGTATGATCCCCTCAGATCACCTCCTTTTAACAGAATTTGATATTGCCCAAGTAAACTGGGTTATTTTGAAATATCACCTGTCCCTTCAAAGCTCTACTGCAAGACATGTCACAGTAAGCAGCATTCAAATATGTAAAACATGACTACCCAAATGTTTAAATTATGTAAAATGCCGAAAATATTCTAAATACAGGAAAAGTGTTTCTTTAATGCTCTTTTCTGTCAGTTCACTACAACTCCATCCATTTCAAAGGCTTCTGCTCCCCACACAGAATTAAATAGCTGCTACCAATGTCCTTTGAACAAGAGCTGTCATCAGTGGGATAGGAACACAAGCAGCCTGGGGGCTGGTATCAAAGTCCCCCAAAAGAAAGATTATGAAGCAATCAAGGGCATCTAAAGAGAGAAATCTAGGCTGAGAACTGTTTGAGGAATTATCTTGAGAGACATTTCTTCCAGAAAATACATCAGAAACGGTTTACACTACAAAGTATCGTCTATCAGTGTGGTCCACAGCACTACGTGTACTCTAGTCTACTTTCAGTCCTGACAGCTGAACTCTGACCTTCTGAAAGTTAAGTGGTAGAAACCCTTTAACATGACCCTTTGATTGACACGTCTCCATTGTGACAGTCTGTGTAGGTGTCTGTCAGAACAAACTGTGACAGTGCCATTGTCTCCATAACACTGGCTCTGCTGGCCAGATTTTCTAACTCTGCTACCCAAGGATAACGTGAGAATATACTCATAAACTCTAAGATGTCACTCTGTCTTCTTTGCCTAGGTTATCAGCACAAGTGGGTGCTAATGCCCTAGATAAGGAAAGGTATCCTGGCTTTTTCAGTCCGAGGGTATAATAAAACAGTACCAGAAATCAAAGGGAATAGAGATGTTCCTTTGGACATTTAAAAAAATACACAAAATCTAATGGAAGATGCTCTTCGCCACATGAGGAAAGCAGGCATCTGAAACAAGAAGACAAAGGACATAAACAAAAAAAGATAGTGCTGCCATATGTCAATACTGTGTAGGGCTTAATGCCAATTTTCACAGGAATCAGTACCATTGCAGGAATGCAGAATACTCTTGCAACAACCAGATGAAGGCTTCCCAGTATCGAAAGGCAAGGAAGAGTTTGTAGGGGAAGAAAACACAGATGTAGAGCCCACAAAGACCCAGGAGTTCTTTCAGACTCAACAAAACTATGGAGAAAGTTAGAAAAGGAAACAAGTGGTTTACAACTATCTGTACCACAAGCATTAAAAAAGTTAAATAAGAAAAAAACATAATTCTTTATTGCTTCAGCATTTGATCCTCAGTGTCCCAACACAATCTTCAGACACTTCTCTCTCCACTGTAAATGTCAAGGAACAAAGACTCTCTATTTCAAGGTAGCCAGTTTGTTTCTGGGGCACGTACGTGGTAAAAGAAGGTACACAGGGTGACAAATTGTTAATCAATGACAACCTACAAAGAGAAGCATGCCAAAAACATTGTGTCCTCAGCGAATCTGTTCCTGAAATCTAGTGTGTGGCGGTGTTTGTTGTGTTATGGTTTTCTTGTTATGTGTTGTTTTGGGGGATTTTTAAGGAAAAAAAAAGAAAAGAAGCAGTAAAGTCAGCCAAAAAAGTCTGAATTCACAAAGAAAACACTTTATCAGAGAATTTTAATGTAGTCACATGTAAAAATCCTCATGAAGGAAACAAATAAAAATGTATATGTAACATTACTGATTTAACTTAATTAAGGTTGGACTCAATGATTTCAGAGGTCTTTTCCAATCTATTAGATTCTATGATTAAGTTCAGTGAGGATTATCAAAGTATATCTGTAAAGAATTCAGCAACTGGATCCTTGAACTATGGCACATTGCAAACATAGTAATGGGGAGTTCTCAAAAGTAGCATTTCTGCCTAAAAATACCTTTGTTTTTTTTTTTTTCGCATTCAAGATCAAAAGTTCAAGTACAAAGGAAACCACTTGCCTGTTGCACCTCAGTTCAATACAGTTCAATAATCAGACAAATTATTGAATATTCTAAGAGCAAAACAGCTGCAGCAGTTCCTCTGAGATTCTTTTTTCTGGAATTATGAGACTGTTCTGGTTTTTTGGGGGGGTTTTTTTTGGGTTTTTTTTTGGTTTTCCAGAAAAGAAAATAAATTATGTCTTATTACGGAGAAACAGCAAAGCAAAGACTCTTCTCTTGTTCAGATAGTGGTGGAGTAGGTTTTGGCCCAAATTTTTGTGCCATGCAATATGCTTAATGCTCCAGTGAGGAAAGATGAGTGTCACGGTCATTACGTATCTGCTTTTCTCTGCTGCTGTGCTTTAGCAGGTCACCACTGAGAAGAAGCAAGTGATACATGCAGACACTGGTAGTTCTAAGGTTGCAATATTTGGTGAGTTAGGATCTGGCTTAGTTTTATGGTACTTCTGCTGCCAAACTAACTGCTCCAACAGTAAGTAATTTTTGTCATCTCTGTTACAGTTTCATGAAGTGAAGACTACTCTGGGCTCACAAGAGTTGCCATTGGAATAGTAATGGCACTGAATACTCCTGTTAGGCCTTGTCATTCCCTGTCAGTGGATGATTACTCTGGATTTTCTGATACCAAAATAATTACCATTGTCCAGATCTAGGCAGGACAGCAAGCTGTATTGCCATCATCAAACCAGCTCTTGCTTGTCTCACAGCTGATGGCATTTCATGGATAGGAAAAGCATGATGCACAATTTCAGGAATGATATTCCCCCATACAAAAGTTCTGCAACAGCCAACAAGTAGCTGCACTTTCCCACATTTGTCACCGAATATTAAGGGATCACAACTACTCCACTGTAAGAAATTGGTGTGTAAATGCCTATGTCATCTAGTGACTTTCATTTACTGTCTTCATCATGCATTTCTCAAATGATCTAAATTCCAATATAGCACAATTGACTGCTCCGATAGTTGATTTGAATGAATAAAAATAAAGAATGGGTACATATATCCTAAACCAAAGTGTTTTAGTTCATTTTCCAAAAAAGGAGCTTCTGATGAGGAATTTGTGAGGAGACTGAAAGTCAGTCTGAGAAACAGTGGTCAGGAAACAAGCTGAAGACAGTGGCTGGACACTTAAAAACCCCCACATAATGGAGAAGATGAAAAAATGAAATCTTAGGGAGTTTGATCCTCATCATCTTCCACACTCTGAGAGCAGCTTTTTACAGGATGACACAATGTTGCATGTCAGAAAATAATATTAGGACACTAGGATTCCTGCATAATGCTACAATTAATTTCTACCACTGCAGAACATCAGTGTAAGAAAGCATTGTTTTCGCAAAAGATCAAAATATGAAAGAAATACAGAATCATAACAAAGTTTGAAGTTATGCACTAACAGAAATTTTACTAGTGTAATGTCCTAGTGCACTAATGAGTACTTGCAGGTGGCAGCAGTTGGACTTTGTATCTACACTGGAGTAAAAAATAAATAATGCAGGCCATTTCTTTTGAAATCCTAGAAGAATAAATGTGAGCACTTACCTTATTATGTAACAAGATGCAACAAATAACCTGAAGTAGCATAAAAACGCTTATCACAATATAAAATACTTTTAAAAGATATGTTAGCATCTTTGAGTTGTACTGATTTAAAAGTCTATTGACTTATTGACTGTTCAGGAATATGAATCAAGATATTAATATACCATAATTATTAGGGAATACTGTGATATATTCTACTGAGTGTACTAAGGTAAATCCTCTGCAATGGCAGTTTCAAAATGCATTGCTGCACTTGTCACTCAAGTGACTGTTCAATCCCCAGATTTAAAGTCACTGAGAAATAATTCTGAATCACAGCTTTTGCACTAATATTTTGTGCATGGGGAGCTCCCTGGGATTACAAGGCTCCTTTTATAAACATGTACACAACAAACAGCACTACATTAAGCTGTAAGACAAATATTTGGCTCATTGCTTCATGCTTCATGGATAGTTTACTGATGGAAAATGTGCTGCTTTAGTATTTCATTAACCTTTTTATTGTCTTGTGCATAAAGCAATAACAATTGTGCACTAGCAATGAAGAGATAGAAAACCATGAGAGGAAAGAAATGAAAATTCAATGATCACTACAACTTAGACATATATCCATATCAAATTGTAACTTACAAAAGTATTAATCAAAATATTTATACCTTGCAATTGTGTGAGCTGGTATGCATAAATTTTGTTGTGAGGAAAAATATTGCAAGAATATACTAGGGGTTGTTAAAATGACAATATTAGAAGTGTTCCTCTCATCCTTCTCAAAGACGTCTAAATTATCAGAAGTAAAAGGTTAAGCAGAAAGCCCAGAACTCTTTTCAAAACATTATGGCATTGAATGCCTTTAAGATATAAATTCAGTGCTGTGATACAGTGAAAATCTGGAAAGTCTCCAATCCCACTTCTTGAAGTACGATACAATATTTAGAAGTGAAGACATTTTAACACACAGAAAAGCCGCGATTGACCCTAAAGTGGTTTCTGACTGCCCTAGGGTTCAGGCAAACCTAGGTCGGTATTTTGGGATATGAGCAGAAAATGCTTCTCTAACAGAATCAAAAAGCAAAATCAAAATTTGCTTGTTTTGCATCTTCTCAAGGGATTCTGAATAAATCCACCCAGATCATAACGACAGAAAATAAGTAATGTGTATCTCTCTAGTCTGCCACAGTTTTGTTCCAGATGGATGGAGGGAGGAAAGAGAGGAGGAGACTTTATTAATCATCATTCTCTATATAGCTTTAGTACCTATGCTATCTCTCTTAGAGAGCTCATTTCAGAGGGCTTTCAGGCCAGAGATCTGTTTATCAGAAAAGTTATGTAACGAAAATTCATCAAGACTAGGCAACCACACCCAAATCCGGATAGATTTATGTGTGCTAATTCTTCCCCAAACCAATCTAAAAATTCTATTTTATCAGCCCAAACTGACTTTCTAGAAGAAAAATTTCTGTACAGCTGGATTAGAGACAACACACAACAGAGTGTGATGGCTTAATTATGAAAAAATGGGCATCAGGGAACTGCCAAAGAATTGTTTGGATGGAACTCCACAGCTGAGAATTCCAATGTGCATTTGCAGAAAGCACTGCCATAAACAGTATCTGCATGTAAACTACCTTTAAACAGATGCAATTCTGCTTAGGGTGAGTGGAACCAGGAGGCAAGGAAATTCCACGATTGTCTCCACCACCACTGATAGGCAGTGTTGCAATGGTGCACGATAGCAAAAAGCCACACTTGCAGGCAGGTGGTATGGAATAGTTCCAGTAAAAAATGTGTTGAACAATTAACTTTTTTTTTCTTCTTTTTTTCCCCTCTTTCTTTTGTATTGTCAGGCACATGAGTAGACTAGATTTTTTCCTATATTACATCTACAAAATAGCAGAGCAATCAGTTGCATTTGGGGCGTCAGAGGTGTTAAGAGGTGTCTCTAATCTGGACTAGAATGCCACAGCATATCCTAGGGATTATTCCTCCTCTCCCTTAGAATCCTGTCACACAGATACTAGTCACCTGTGCAGTCAACAGTTAAGGAAAAGCCCTCAGAATTTTTCCAGTGAAGTGTGGAGGTTGTTAACTGCAGTTTTCAGAGACTCGCTGGGTCTGTTTGACTGCCCCTTACTTCAGGGCACATCCTGTTCCTAATAGCGCTGCCTGCAATTAGCAACAATGGGAAACAAAGCTACTTTTTGTACCTTAACCTTATCACTCAACATTTTGCCCTCAAGACTTCATTCAGCCCTTTGGCACACCTGCTCCTTCTAACCACTTCTCTACAGAACAGCATGTGAAGGGATTTGAGTCATGAATTAATTGTGCTGATACAAAGTCCCCAGGGAACATGCCACTGCAGATTGCTCATTTGCCTCATGGGATAATATGTCATAAAGAAAATAGCAACAATATATCACACAACCTAATGTTTCTGATGCTTGACACCACACATTACAGGAATGAAAGATACTAAATTTTGATACAGTCACAAAGCAAAGAAAAAATGACACCATTTTAAAGAGAGATTTACCTGAAAGTACAGGAAAGCACCTCAAAGTGGATAATGAGGCACTATTGCAACTTTGTCTTCTATAAAAATTTCTCCTTCACATTTAAAAATCTGTACAGAAGACAGACATCTTTAAACAATGTTAAGACTGTAAATATCACCTGCGATATGAAGAAAAAGTGTAGGTTAGTGGTGATAATCTCAACTTCAGATTGTCTATTTTGGCCCAGATCTCAAGAGAAAAAAATCTATTTGAAGCCTTTTCAGTGCACAGGGAATAGCTCAAACAAGGACCATTTTTAACTTCTGTTGTAATTTTCCTCACTTGCCTACTTTGCCTCAGATTTTTGTCTCAGGTCTTCATTACTGAGTTTTGATAAAAGCTTCCAGCCCACCATTTCCCAAGACTATAAAAAGAGTAGTACTGGAAATTATCACAAATATGAAAGAACTTTTTAACAAACAGACATGTAACCAGTTTTCTTTTGTGATACATTTTTTGTTAGGACAAAAAGTATGTTGGACTCCTCCAGGCTCAGGGACTAAATTGCTTCCTTTTTCATCAGCATGAATAAGATGTTATCTCCTTGACATTTATACCATTTACAAGAATTGCTAAGTGACTGCTATTTTAAACTAAGAAATTGTTCATTTTTTCTGTTCATAAAAGATCCAAATATGATTTCTTTAATCCATGTCAGTTACCAATGATCTGTAAACCTGGAATTTAAAAAAAAAAAAAATGGAAAGCAAAACCAAACTTAGGCAAGTATTAAAAGAGGAAAAAAAAAAGTATCAGAAAAGAGCCTTATCCTTTCATATCTCAGAATCTCTTATGGCATTTTTCATTAATCTGTCTGTGATAAGGAAACTTGACATAAGGGTTTGAATTGTGTGCATTGATAACCATATCTGGATGTAATGGGAAGCACCTCAGTTAAGGAGGGGATATCTCAAAAATGCCAAGATTAAAACACATCTGGGGGCTGCCCACAGTTCCAGCCATGAGGGAGGGGAAGAGGCATGCAGCCCTTGCATCCGTGTGGTAAATGTGTCTGCTGATATCCCTCAAGTCCTAAATGCCAGCATGCCTATTCTTCTACACTGGCTGATGTTATACTATCTGGCACTGAATCACTGAGGGTTTGGCCGAGGAAGCATGAAAGCCTTAAAAAAAAAAGGGCTAAAAACTCCATTTTAGTAAAAAGAGGTCGGTCCCATGCCGCACCTGTCCATCTGTAGATGCCTCCTCACCATGGCTGGATGGCTGCTGCTCATGCTAGCCATGCCGGTATTTCACAGCAGAGTAGCACAGTCAGGCAGCAAAGAAGTAGTCTAACATACTAAAACTAAACAGATTTGTTATATCTTACATCTGAAGGGTAAAAAAGACAAATAATAAACATCGTACAATGTACCTTAATGGCAAACTGTAAAAAGATTTATTAATTTTTTAGCAGTTTACTACATCTGAAGCAGGCTGTGTTTCGATATGTACAACACAGTATGGCACGGAAGACCCTAAACACATAGTAAAAATGTATAATTGCATCAAATTCTGGACAAAAATGATTTGGTGTCTCCTCATTTCCACTGTTCAAAATTGTTATAGTTTTAAACTTTTTGGTCTACAGGAAAGTCCTAAAACATGGCTTAAAGACCAGGTTTGAACACATCTGAAGAGAATATAGAAAATGTAAAGTTAACTGAAACAGGAGCAAAAGACATTATGAGGGAATGATAAGTGTGATCCAGGGAAGGAAGCTTCTGGCCTTGCTATAAGTTGATGCTTGATACAATTTGTTCTGATTGAGCAATGACTAGGAGAAGCCTACTAGCTTTAAAAGTTAAGTCTGCTCATCGTAACTGCAATGCTTTTAAGTGCATATTACCAAACAGGAATTCAAGGCACAAAATGGTAGTTTAACTGATCACTTGGAAAATGCATGTTTTCTATTTACATTTCTCTATTCATATTCAATCCACCCAAAAACTATGCATCTGGCTTAATTCCATTAACAGAGAGATGAACTCAAGCTTATCCATATACAGGTTTAAGTACAGCCCTGAGCACTTAACTCAGTTCAGCCCTAAAGATGACCACTAGACTACAGATGTGGTGACTAAAAAAATACTAGTGCTGAATTCAAATACCCGAGCCGGAATATCTCCCTAAGAGCTATGAGGAAGGATGTTTAACTTAGATTTGAAATACTTAACATGCACAAATGTGTGATTGTGAAATTCAGTGAATGCTCCTACAGACATCTCTGGAATGCAACTGTGCAATGAAATCTCAGTGTATTAGATCCCCTACAAAACACAGGAGTTCTCTATAATGTTTTTGTTTATATAAAGATTAATGGTTGTTTAAGAAGAACTTTTTACAAGGCCTCTATAAATTAGAATATGAAATCTTATATGAAAAATCCCAATGTGAGATTTTTTACTGATTTTAACATTTGTGCACAGAAATCCTAAAATTTTCTTATAAATTATAAACTTAGGTACACTATAGAGACTTGCACATCATCAAGTCAATAAAGTTCTGTCTTGTTTTCTCATTCAAGATGCTGTATGTGGAATCAAAACTAATACAAAGATATTATTTTTCTTATTGTGTGGAAGGGCTCTATGCAGCAGGATACACAGGGCAGCAGAACAGCTGTGTACATCAGTGTAGCTATGACCAAAACTACAACAACTGGAAAACATACTGAACTAGAAACATACTGGTGGAACCATTTTTTGTTTCATCTATTTGCAATTCTTAATTAAAAAATGCAACCATTTTTCGTGGTATATGAAACCTGGGAAATAAGTTTGGGCTTGAATTATATTTTAAATGGAATACAGGAGGAAGTAAAAGCCACAAGAGAAATCACATCTGTTCTATTTTGCCAGGGAGGACATTATAATCAAATAGGAAGTCAGAGGCAAAAACTGTAACACCAAAAAAATCTGAGATGTCAAATGAAGGTCAAATGCCATGATGTCAGCAGTATTATAGATTACTTAAATTTGTAATAATATATATTTTAGAATATATATATTTATAGTCTATTCGCAAAGAGTAATGGAAAATTTTTGTCCAAACTGAATTTCTGGAAGAAGCTTGTACAGCCGTGCAATATAGAAGAGCTGAGTGCACCCTACATCACAGCATCTGGGTCTTAATGGAGAATTCCCTCATCTACAGCAGCTCCACCGTGACAACTCAGTAATCTGGAATCTCACAAAGTCTGGAGTCTTGAACCTCATTGGTTTGTATTTACAGTACCAATAAATGCTGAAGGTGGTAATACCAGTGCTAGAACTGACCAGTTCATGTTCGCAAAGCACACTGGAGAGGGAAAGTAATAGTTTTGTTTTGATTTCTGAAGGATATCCATTTCACCAAAAGCCAGTTGATAACAAAAACAGATGAAAACCCACAAATCTGCAGATTTGTAGAGATCTGAATAAAAAGTCAAATAGAAAGAAAGTAACTGCTTTGAACAGGGTTGTTTTGCAGTTTTTTTCATTTTTTTCTTTTCGCTTCTTGAAATCTTCAAATTTAGTAGCTCATAAAATAAATAAACCATTCTAGGTGCAATTTGATTTCATTGTCAGTCATGGGACAGACAGATGTTTTTCCAGAACAAAGCAAATATCAAAACTTTCTCGTGTATAGGAAAAAGTGAAGAAAATCCTATCTGGCAGCTTAGTCCAGCCAAATCTGAACTATCACAGAGCCTGCTAAATTAAAAACTAAAACTTTATCAAACTAGTCAGTCTTCCTTCTGAAAAGGCTCTTGGTTATTCATTGCAGTGAAAAGTTAAGAGGAAAAAAGGAGAAGAAAAAGGATACCTAACTCTACCATGTGTGAAAACAGGAGATTTAAATCAAAAGCTAACGCAAGGTATGAACATAATGCAAAACAATTGAGTTCAGTGTCTTCAAGCACATAAAATAATTCAAAGCATCAATTTTACACCTAAGTTTACTTCTAAAACATGTAAAATCAGTTATGTCGCTACTGTATGACAGTAACTGCTATTGAAATATCATATTAATCTGTTGCTTTATCATGAGTTAAGCCTGTTCTGTCTGAAATATTATATCATTAATAAAAACATGCCCTTAAAAGCACTATCTTTATTACATAAAATGAAAGTGTTGAAAAGAATAGGAAGAATAGGAAAGAAAAAACATAATAACAACTATATGAACTTACTATATATCCACTTAAACATCATTGTACTATATACTATATCTCAATTGTATGGCAACAGACACAGCAGCTGTTCAACTCAAGCACAACAAATCATTTTTACAGAATTGATTTGCAAATTTTGCTCATTGAATTGCCTTGCTTCAGCCATTTGAAACGACTGTGATTGCTACCAGTAACAATGTTTTCCTTTACTAACAATCACCCTCATTCAACAACAAGAAAATCAGAAAACTCTCCCAGATTCTATAAAATAAATCTGTCCTTTTATCAGAAATTAAGTACTCCTAAATACCTTTAAGTTTAGCTGCATCTGAAAATCCCAAACTGAGAGGCAGAACAGCTTTTCTTTATGCAAAGGACTCATTATAGCCCATTGATTTCTGTGTGTACTAAAAGCAAAAATTGATTTTTCATATGTACAAAAAGCAAACATGATTTTTATTAGATCCATAATACTAACTGTGCTGTTGTTTGTTCTATGAGCTAATGACCTCCTTTTTCTTTTCACTTAAGTCATATCCTCACAAATTGTCATATGTTATACACACTTATTGTTATTTCTATTATTTTTGCCAGTTCAAGAGAAAATATTTCACAGCAAGGAAGGAGAATGTATTTTAGAACTATTACTTTACTGCACAGCATTTGTTTCTATTTCTGTATGTGAAAAAAAATATTATAATCAGAGTTCTACCTCAAATCTTTATCCCTGTTTTATGTTTTTAGCCAAAAAACGGTGCCAGAAAGAATTATATGAATCCGTAATTAAGAACTGAACAAAGTTTAACAATACATATTTCAACTGCATCTAGTCTCCTTTATGGTCTGAGTTTTAACAAGTAGCTTTAGTTAAAAAGAAATTAAAATACAATCATAGCCAATGTCAATGCTACATCACAGCATTCTTCAGACACATTTTGAGCTAAAACTGCAACACTCTTAGATATAAACTACTGTGTTTCCCCTGTATGGCTGCATGTACAAAACAAGGTGTGTCACTCTTAAAGTCATGCTAATTTGATATTACTAGAAGAATTTCCTAGAGCTAGTGCAGAGAATTATAACTAAGCATCTGAGGTGCCATCTGTCTTAATGTAGAACTATCAGCCCTGCCAGTGGTATAATGACTCCATGGAAGGAGGAGTAAAAAGCAAAATGAGTTGTTTGCAGCTCTCTTTGGCTGGCTATAGACAACAGTGAGTTGTGTAGCTGTCTTCTCAGAAACAGGTTTTGCAACAAGGACTCACATACTGGCGAATGAACCATAACAGGTACACCACAGGACAGCACAAAGGCAGTAGCAACCTGTCTGCACACCACTACAAGACTCCTGTCTTGTAGTGCCTTCCTGGCTTAAGGTCTCAGCAAAATAGGTGCTCTGCAAAAGTGATCATAGATTCTTTATATGTTGGATATGTTACACCCTGGGCCCACAGCTAGGCCCACACATGCTGACTGTTTTGCAAGAGTAATTAATATTGGCACATCCTAATAAGAGGCAGAAATCTCCAAGTTCTAGCCCTGTCTCCTGGGACTGCTCTGACCAGGAGCAAGGCTAGGATCAGAAAGCTCAGGAAACCAAGATGGCATCACCTTCACACAGGAGATCTCACATTATACACCAATACAGCTCTTGGTAATTACTATAAAATAAATAAATAACAGGAGTGATATTTCTTTACAAAAGCAAAAAGCACAGACAGCTGTTGCTCAGTTGAGAAACTGAATTTTTAGAAATTCCCCTCTTGAAGTTGCAATATAAGTGTTCATGTTGCATTCTGTATCTATAAACTATGATAGATATCTTTGCACCATCAAGGAGTAATATGTAGCATGATGCCAGCTGCTGGCTGTTAACAAAGATACAGAATACTGGTGTTGCTGAGATTAAAAAGTATATGATTTGGAGCAACATAAAAATAGGAAAAATTATGCTCTTGGGCACAAGTCACGAGAGAGGTATAGCGGGTGTGGATGAGGCCTCCAAGAATCTTTAAATATTGCTTTTACTGTACTTTCTTCATACTACGTAGCTAGTAACAGCACAGCACACAGAATTGCAGCAGTATAAGCCCAATTTGCAATCCCATTGAATATAAGGCTCCACAGAGAAGCGTCATATTGGAACAAAGTCCATCTAGCCCTGTAACACAGGGCAGCAGTCAAAAATATATTCATATAGAAAGAGAAAAAACCCCAAATGACTACACAGAAAACATATGGTACATAGAGAATCAGAATGACTACTGTCTTTAAAAAAAGTGGGGAGGGAAAGCCCAAAGCTGTAAGTCATATTCAGGTATTTTACTAGCATGCTGATGGCCTATATCAAATGAAAGCTGTTTGCGTCCATTGCATCCCCTCTTGTCATACAAGAGCAATAACAACAAAATATGCACGTACAAGGGAGATGGAGTAGGATGGAGGCAGACTTCTTTCAGTGAAGATGGATAATACTTGAACATGACATTTCTTCACAGATATCTTAGAAGATATCAGGCACCATCTTTATTTGTGACTCGCATAAACTAGATTATTAATTCTAATTTGGGTTTGGGCTTTTAACTGTGGAGTTTTCATGTTTTCAATTAAATGTTTAAATCAATTTGCTATACACCAATGGAGAAAGAGGTTCGGGAGTTTAGTATGCTGAACTACACAGATAGCTACAACCTCTATATAATTTGTTTTTTCTGTGATGACTCCAATTACTCTAAAATAGTGCTAACCTCTCCCGCCCCCCCCAAAAAACCCCTTCAAAACATTTAGCCATTGCTGTACTTTATGGCTTAATTATGTTTATCACTTAACATACTGAACATGCAGCCCTTATAAACTATCAAGACTTATAAGTCTATCAAGAAAGCAATGCCACCATAACACTGAACAATTTTGTGTGACAACAAACGTACTCTAGTATATAACGAATTTGTATTCCAAATAAAAATAAAAGTGACATCAAATTTATCACTCAATGTAAAACTCAGTGTTATATATATAATGTTATAGTGTAGGAAGAACTACCTGCCCTAGGATACTTCATTCAAATTTAGCATATTTCAAAGAGAGTTTAATTATCTAGACAATAGCCTCTGACTAATTCAGAACTAATTTATCTTAGTTATCTTCAGTAACATATGTCCTAATCTATGTCTGTATCAGAGAACAATCAGGTCAGTAGTAATTCTGCATCCCCAAAATACCGGGATTTACAACTTTTCCTTAAGCAAACCAAATCAAGGTAACCTTGTGCTCTACGATTAAGTTGCATGGAAGCCATCGCACTCATTTATATACCTTTTCAGTATATGTTTCAGTATATATTCTTGGACCTAGTCCATGAAAAATACTGAAAATTATTCTTGTAAGGAATTAAGGTTAGAGATGAGTGTCTACGTTGTCAGTCTCTATTAGCGAAAGTAGAATACAGACTTGTCTTCCAACGGTAATAGTTATATTGTGTGTCAATGTCTATATAATTTCACTTCTTAACCCTTTCATACCTACATACTACTTAAGCAATCTGAAATATCAAGAGAACTCATAGCAGTATAATGTATTACATCAAATATTTCCTAACCCATTTGTGGTAACTGAAGAAAATTGACGCAGAAGGTTTTCTGGTTCCAGAATTTTTGATTGAACATGAACTTTTGCTATTTGTCTTTTATTGTGTACATCCGAAATTAAAGCAGCTCCTTGACACAATACTATTTTGTTCTGAAATATTTTGGCCAACTTGAAAAAAAGTCAAACACTCATGCTTTATTTTTTGTGTTGCTGAGGCCTTTTGAGTTTTGAAGTCATAACCATCTATCCAATTTCTTCTTAATCCTTGAAATATTTCTAAAGCATACTTTACCTTCATTGCAAGATCAAAGGTTATGCCCTACTGCACATCCATGTCATATTAAACTGCTTTCAGTAGAATTTATAGGCATTAAAACTATTTCTAGCTTTTGCTAGAAAATAAGTCAGAGCGGAATGAAGAGCTGGTGCACAATACAAGTTTAAACTGAAGCTTCTTATGAAGGCACATTTTAGAACATAATAAAAAGTCACATGAAAGCTTACAGAATAAGTTCTTCTAAGAATATAAATTTCAGTTATTACTATTACATAGTATGCTAATGGAACCTCCTGGAACTTAGTTTACTTCTTACTTGTGATAAAATTTCTTTTATTGACAATTAATGGTTACTTGTTTTTGAAGAGAAGGAAAAATGAAAGGGTATGCAGCATTTAAATTGCATCCACAACTTAACTGAAATACTTCTCTACTCTTAGCACAGTCTATCAAAATTTTTTCCTGTGGTTTCCCAACTTTTTTGCCCTTTCAATAGCATGAAATATTGTATTCAGTAGTAAGATTATTATGCCACTTCTGAAACGTCATCTGGTCGTCATGCTATTTCCTTTCTGAAGATTATTTGCTCCTCACAGTGAAAAGCAACTCAAACTGAAATGCATACAGCACAATATAGAGCAAAGCTACTGGAAATGCTGAAGAAAATATAAACTATCCCTAAACAAAGAAGGGTAAATTATAATATAAATTTATTCTTAAACAACTTGCTAAACCAAGAGTTATTATTTTCTCTCACTTCATAAAAACATCACCTCTAAAAAATATATCAAAGCTGCTCAGACCTCACAACCAAAGTAATGCCAGGAAAACTGAGCTGCAGATCACAGCAGTAAATACACTTTTTTAAAAGTGTTAGCAGTTCAACTACTTGCGAGTGCGTTAACATGATACCCCATTTTCTGTGATAACCTCATTACACCAGAAAATAGGCAACACTTTTATCATTCTGTTTAATAAAAACAGGAGTGGAGTTTTCAAAAGTATTCACTTTTATCTGGACTTTGCTCCAGTTGAATTTAGTGCGAGTTTTATGCTAAAATACACAGTTATATTTGGGCCATTGGAGTTGCTCAAGGACCTTGGTGCTGCCTACATTATAGCTGTAAAACTGTGCTGTTGTTCCATAAGATTTCAGCTAAGGCCAGCGGAAACACCTTACTTTTACCTTGAGCTCTGTTGGATATCCAATGGACACTACTGCATGCATTGTTTTCTGACAAATAATTTGGACTAGATCTTTTTGTTTAATTTTGTTCCCTCATGGATAAAAAGGAAGGTCTAGACTTCCATGTATAAAAGAACAGCTGAAGACTGTTTAAAAACTGTTTGAAACATTTGAGAGTAAAGATTTCTCTCTGTTCATTTTCATCTTTGCATGCTCAATTAAAAATGGAAGTCTACTATGACAGTAACAGTAGGTAAGAAAGTAGCAAAACAACCAGTAGAAACCACTGAGAAAAGCAAGTAAAGAGAAAGGAAATGGACAAAATATTATTGGGATGATTTTTTATGCTCTCTGCTGGATTTAATTTCTGTTTTGAATCATTCCTATTTCCCTTCCAATATTCTTCCCTTTTCTGTGTGATGATTCAAAATAAAGATCTAAGCTTATTTGGTAATGATTGGGATAAGAAATTTGGGGATTGAAACTAGTGTTGTAACTACCTCTCTGCAGTCTCCAGAGCACTAGGTTTTGTTTCTTGATTGAATTCAATAGCTTCCATCTCATGTAGCAGAAGAGTCCCTTTAAAAAAAGAGTGTATAAATATAACCTTTGAGCTACATATATCAATTTTTTATCGTATAATCTGATGGCAGCTACCAACTACAGTGATTGATTTTTCCCTGAAATAATATCACATAAAACATGCAACTTCACCTTACTATCTTGGGGCTAAACTATAAGTTTAGCCTCCTATAAATTCAGATATGAACAGTACTCCTTAAAGTTGGTCTAAAATCCAAATGAAGTAGAGATTTTAATCAGAGCTCTCAGAATTCAGGAAAACCACTTTTATTTCTCATGTTACAACATTTAATAAAAACCTTTGTTTTATGTTAAGCATGAAAAATACATGCAGAGGAGGGTATATCTGATCGATGACTTACAGGAAGAAAGTCTACCTCCACGATAAACAATGACAACCTCACAATGTACCTTTTTTTTGTTGCTAATTGCTATGGGGACATTACAAATATTCCATCAAGGGAGACTAGGTGCACTGAAGTCCTTGCTCTAACAATTAGCTGTGATTCCCTCAGTACAGAATATAAATTTCCAAATGGAATAAAGCAAGCTGCTTGTATGCAGGATATAATTATGAAAACTTAAGGACGCACGAGATAAAACAAAACCAGAGCAATATACTGGATTGTGATTACAATATTTTAGGATAAAATTGGGAAATAGAGAGGGAAGGAGGAGAAGATGGAAAGAACAGAGATGAGCCTTGGAGACCAGGAGGCCAAAAGGAGTACAATAGAGGTGTGCTCTACTTCTTAGTGCATGAGTTAACTTTCCGACAGATCAGTTCACTGCTAGTCCACACAGAACCATAGTTGGAAGAGTCCCACAAGGATTAGTCCAACTCCTAGCCCTACACAGGATTCAGAACATATATTAACTCTATCAAACTTGTCTGAGCATGCACATCACCTAAAGAAATCTTCTCAGAAAAATGCACCAAACACTGACTGATATTCACCAAGGTGATGAAATTGGACCTAAAATTCAGAACTGTACAGCTCTTAGTAGAAATAAAGGCTGACACTTTTCCTAAATTGGCAATACGCTTTTACACTTAGAATTAACAGAGTTTAGAAGGAAAACTCAGCTTCAAATCTTTAAATTATTACCAGACTAACTAATGTGAGAAGTCCCCTAACTCTTTTTTAATTCTGACAGCTTGATTAAGTGTTGCAGTCCAAGTCTCAACAAATCCAAGGTAAAGCAGATTGCAGCTAGTAATTATTTGATTGCAATATCTCTTCATGGCCAAGAATAATCAGAGTAAATCATGCAAGTGTTGGACTAGGAGAAGGTTATAGGCCTTGATGAAGTTGTCTGCCCTGAATCAGAAGCAAGTTCAGTCTAGATCATGCTGACAAGTTCGTCTAACTAATAGAACCTCCAGTGAGATGTTTCACAGGTTTTTAGCTTTTCCCAGGATATCATGTAGTTACAGATTTTTTGTAACATTTTCTTCACTAAAAATTTCTAATTACATCTTGTTCTATCCTAGATGAATATTAAAATAATTTATTGCAATAATGTAATCCAGTTCTCTCAACATCAGAACCTTACTAAATTCAAGATAAGACATATATATATAGCTTTCTTCTTAACACTAGTTGAGCTACACTATCAAAGACAGCAATTAGACTGATTTCACACTGTAACTTCATGATCAATTCATATGGGCTGTTTCTTACTACATTCATATTTGTATATTTACAAAATTAGTATTTCTTCACAATGTATGTATTATATGTAAAATTATATTCTTTGCTAGATTCTACCTCCTCCTCCCACTCCGTCTCAACCCTCAGAGCCAGATACAATGCTTGCCTTGCTTTGGGTTTTTGGGTCCTACCTTATCCCTTACAGCTTAGAGTTTATCTGGTGCATTAGAGACCAGGCACAGTAGGAACTTCTGATCAAATGCATCTAGCTAGTCTAAAAATCCTCTAGTTTTGACTCACTCCCCTGTGGGTCCAGTTAGGTTCAGACTAGTTCTGGACCACTTTAGCCTTCTCAATGCCATACATTGCTCCTCATCCTGTTAAAATGAGGCTTATTTTTCCTTCTCTTACTATTTTTGCATTTATTCAGACTCCTCTTGCCACCTTTTAAGTTTCTCACTATAGCTTTGAGAACTTTATCTTTTCCAGATTATGTGCTTCAGTTATTCCTCCATACCCATCCTTAGTCCCACATCCTTGTTTCCATTTCTTCTTGAATTTGTATGACTAATAGTCAAAGCAGTTTTTTACTGTCTTTCGTTTTATGATAGTTTGTCTTCTTTATTTTTTATTTAATCTTGTCTCTTCTATTACTGTCAACTCTCCTGAATGCAACAGCCCATTGGTTATCACTCCATCTTTTGTGACTGGCTTTCCCTGAAACTGGCCTTCAAACTGCAGTTTTCCCTAGTTCTGTCAATCTACAATTTCAATTCATGCACTCACACAACAGAAATATTTTAGGGTATCTATCTGGAGTAATGGTCTGGTTTGGCATATTTTTGCCTCTTTGCAGATTTCCATTGATGTGTGGTTCCAGAGGCAGGCAGGCAGGAAGGAAGGCAGGCAGGAAGGAAGGCAGGCAGGCAGGAAGGCAGGCAGGAAGGCAGGAAGGCAGGAAGGAAGGCAGGCAGGAAGGAAGGCAGGCAGGAAGGCAGGCAGGAAGGAAGGCAGGAAGGAAGACAGGCAGGCAGGAAGGAGTATCGTTCCAATGTCAAGCACAGTATCAGTGTCAGCACTTGAAGTTTTCACTTCAGGGGAGAATAATATGCTCTACCACGTGTAGCATACGATAAATAAGCAGCCACTGAATTAACAAAAAATGCAGAGGATTAATTTGTATTGTAAATGTTACTCGCTCCTAAAAAAAATCTACTATATTGTTTGACAACACCTGTTTCTTTTTATTTAACATGCAATTTCTGTCTTGTAAATAACCATACTTTCACATGAAAATGAGAGTACTAAAAGAAATTAACTCTAACTATGCACCAAAATTCTTAAAATATTCTATCAAGTTCTTTAATGCTCTGAAGTAGACCTTCAAATGCCATGAATATATGAGGAAACTTTTTTCTGAGGATTTACATTAGGAAAGCATTTTTTTTTCACTGATTCATTTCTACATAAAAAAGTTGGAAGCACATGTAAGAAAGCAATACCATGAAAAAGATGTCTTAAGCATTCAAAATTAGTGCATTTACAGTTATATTAATCTTTAATAATGACTTATCTTCTAAACTTTCTGTTTAATGCAAGAGAGTTATGACTGAATGCTACAAGGTAAGTTATATACACGTTTTCAAGATAAAAATCATATTCATACCAAATTACAAAAATTGACAGTAGACAAGAAACAAAGGTGAATAATGCAAGTGACAAACATTGTGTCAATGTAATTCTTAGCTAGGGACAAACAGGAGACCAAATGCCACATTTTCCCACATAAGAAAACCCCTAACCCAAACCAAATCAAAATAAAAAACCCCAAACAGTACATTAAAGTCACAAAAATATAAATTTCAAAACCTCTCATCAACAAAAGGTCATCCAAAAATATTTTTCCTTTTTGCTAATGGAGACGTAACAGTGTCCTGAATACAGTAAGTCATAGAAACAGTATGTAAAGAGAAAGGGAGAAACAAAGGAAAAGCTTCATTACAGATTATTGACACTTCTATTTATGCTATAGGTAGCACTTAGGTCTACATAATAAACCTCTACTCTGTAGTTTAAAGTCACAAATTACCTTTCAGATCTCAACAGGAGAAAGTATACTATATATTTAGTCACAGGTTTTTTATTCACTTATCTCCTGTAACAGATTTGTTTCTATAATACTTTTACTCATGTACTGTCTTTTTTCAAAACAATCTCTGCAGTAATTTCTATTTTGTATATATGGGGTTTCAGGTGCAGTTGTCTGCTTCCCACTTCTTCCTGGTAATTGTCCTGTTATCCACTTGGGGTATTAGAAAAACGCATTCACACTACCATCTTACATTTCCAAGTTATCTGGACATATTTATTACAGTAATTTTATTTTTTTTTAATTAATGTATCCAGCATCATACTATACACTACTGGCTAGGTTGTACAGTATATTCTGTTGCATTTCTTCTGAAAAGTTTTATTTTCCCTGACCACTGGTACACAAGTCTTCCTCTGAACAGCAATGCAGGTTATACATAATGGAAAAGGGGAAAAACTTAACAAAATAGTTTCATTTAAGCTTTTCAACTCCATATATATATTTAGCTAGTTTTTTACAGGAGACTATATTTATCTTTGGCTCCTAGAGCCGAAAAATATAGCCACCCTTCATATACCTTCCATATCCTTAAGGAAAATAAGCAGTAGTCTTAGTGAACAAAAGTAGTAAAGTGGACAGTAGAATCTGTTACATATACACTTTTCTTAGAAAATAATTTGTAGCTGGGTTTTCCAATAATAAACACTGATTTTAACCCCCTCAGGCATACTGTTTGCAGACTAATACTCCATTGAACTAAGCACCTGTAATTTAAGCTGCATTAATACTGCAGCATGGATTTACCCCCAGGTTTTCTTCACAATAAAGGACTGTTAATTAGGCTGTAATATTGATGGGATGTTTCTGACAAACGTAGGTGATATTTCTGGTTTCACTTTCTTTTTAGCAATTTCTTAAGCAAGGTAGGGACAAAAAAAGGAGAAAACACACATACAGGCCAGGTCCTATACTCCTCTTTGCTCCTCTGTACTCCTGTGTTTTGTTGGCAAAAGGCATACATTGGCTTTGAATTTCTTAATACTACTATGACTACCAGGACATTTTTAAGACAATGCCTTCCAGACCACTAATTTTCAACATACATTTCACAAAACATGGGAGGCTGTTCTTTGAAGCAAAAAAAGTGACAGATACAAAATATTTTCACGTATTTTGTTCCCTGACACGCAGCATTTGAAAATATAGAAAGTGGAAAAAATTACCCAAACACATTCTATAGGGATTCAAATAAGTAATGCTGAGAAGCATTCTTGAAGTCCAAAGTAAATGCATTCATAGAATACCCTCTGAACATGATGAGCTACACTGAAAAGAAGTCAAGGAGCTGTACTAAGCTTCCAAGGGCCAGAAGTCCTGAGAAGCGAGAAGACAGGTCTCTCGAGATGTCACACTAACATAGCTACAGATGTTACTTAGTTTTTTCAGCATCTTGGAAAAAATAGTAGTTTAAGGTTAAAGTAATATTTTTGTGTTATATTAGCTTTATTGTACAAAATCAATAAAAGGCCATTTTAATATAAAGAAATGGAAACAAATGAGTACCTTCAGTTTCAACCTTGAATCTTTCATTACTACTTAGCTTTTAAGACAAAAGAGAAACTAATGAATAAATCTCATCAGAAAGAAAGAACCTTGTTCAATTTTATTGACATAATACCTTTCAAACACAAAAATTTCGCAAGTGATATCATTTAACTAAACAGAGAGAACTGTATAGAAGTATAGCTATTGTTCTAAGTGTTACATAAATTTCAAAACACCTATGATGGTTTTAAGTACTAGGGGCCCAGTCTAAAAGAAGCTTTAACAGAATGTTGCCTGGAATACTTTTTATTTCACAGCATTTCACTTAATTGTTACCCATCACACATAGATTTTATAATTTTAAATTATATGATTTTGAAACAATTATGGATTGTTCAATTTGTATGGTAAATCTGACACCTGAAATGATTAGCTATGTTTGATATTTGTTCAATATGACTTTTTTCACTATTCTCCACTGCAGAAGTTGCAGAAGACAATAGTGTTCTTCAGCGAAATTTTTCCAAGCAGTAAAACATACTAAAAGCTATACCTGGTTCCTAGTACTTTTGCTTTGTCTTACTCTATAGTATAGCTAGGAGATTTCCGGGATTAGGACCAAATGGTTGTGGAAGTCAAGTTTTATATGTAAAATGATGAGGTGGCTCTATGTAAAATTCCCATGGAAGAAATTATATCTTAGTCTCAGTGTTGAGGTAATCCAGTTAGCTAATAAAACAGTCTTGAGGGAAGAAACAGTCACCAGAAATAGCGAGGGAAAAAAAAAAGAGAGAAGCCATTTTAGACAACTCCTTTGAACATGAGGTTTTAGGCCACAGCAAACAAACTGTGTGAAAAAACCATACTTGTTTTCTCAGTTCTGCCACTGTGTCCACCACCCTGTTAAAATGATAAAAAGATAGGACTTCCACAGTATCTATTTAAGACACATTTCTGGAGACAGCATGTGGACGAACAATGCAATTTTGTCATGGTTTAGTGGTAGAGATTAGGATATTCCACACTGCAAATCTAAGTACAATGTTGCTGCACAAAGATTTTCACAATTTTGTTAAATTCATTCTACCATAAAGTTAGCTCAAATCATTTGAATCTATGTCAATAATTTTAGTAGACATTTTCCAGGTGACAAAAGACTTTGGGACTACATTCAAACCACGCGCTATAATGCTACAATGAATTTATTATGACTTTTAAATTCAAGAAAGCAATGAGAAATTCAGACACTTGCTTCCTAACTCTGTCACAGCCTGGATTAAAACACTACAGAAAAAGAACTAGGAACTCTAGCTTCTACTGTTTCATATTCATATATCTCAAATCTCTGCTTTATAATCAACACTTAGTATACACTTCTGTTACCATGGTCAATTAAACTATTCTCAATTGAATGGCTTGTTAATTTTTTTTTTTTTTAAAGAGAGACAAGAAAATTTACTCTCCATCTTGCACAGCATACACTGGAGTAACAAACCTACCTTTATCCCTGCATGTCTCCATGTGGAAGCTGCTAACAAAATAATTTTCTGTCACTATGATGTTATGGGTATTTGTTGGCACTGCTTAGGCTCTGGTTTCACAGAATTTATTTTTCAAGGAAAAAGCAGAGTTTTCCCCCCACTGAGGCTACCCAAAAAAATATGAAACTGCGGACGTGTGCAAGAAATCCTTGCCACATTCTTTTATTAGCATAATATAAGATTATAATTTCAACAACCTGTCCTACAAAAACCTGCCTTCCTATCAATGTTTCAACACTGATGTTTAGAAGGCATATGGCAAAGAAAAATGATAATGAAAATATTTGCTTATTTTTTATGTTTACTTGTTTTACTTATTCATACTGTAGGATAAATAGTCTATTTATACATTTGACGATATTTTTACAGTTGGAAGTAGGTATTTACTTCATAGTATAGGAACAATATATCACCTTAATAAGGGCTTATCCGGAAGAGCTTGTTTTCCAGGTCACTCCAATCACAAAGCAATATCAAGCTGACATTAACAGAAAGATACTACTAACAATCTTAAGCATAGATAGAGAACCCCCTGCTGTCTACCAGTGAGGGGAACTGAGTTGGAAACCTTTAGAAAAAGCAGCAGGCCATGAAATGCCAAATAAAATTCCATCCTCCATCCAGAGATAAAGGAAAAGAGTATAGCACTACTTCAACAAGTAAGACTTGACAAAAAAGCGAGAAAATAGATGTGGGTGTTTTTCAACATTTCTTGCTTTGAAAAAGAGAAGAATGTGAGGAAAAATAGGTTGTTTCAACTTTTTGGAGAAAAAAAAAATCACATATGCAAAAACCTATTTACAGAACTTCTGAAGTCCCTCTGTCTCACAAAAATGCCTTCTAGTCTGATTAGAAATTACACACAGAGGGCAAAACTAAGAAGGCAAAACAATTGTCTAATTCTCTCTGATTTCTTATAATGTTACTTGTACATATCCTTGAATTCAATGCTTCCTGATTTGATTATCAACACCTTCCATTTAGTGATAGAAGCACGAAAGAAAGACACTGAATCTGCAAAACATATAGGTTAAGTTCTCGTAAGAATGGATAAAAATTTGGATTATTCAGGCATGTTAATAGTTTTGTGGGGTTTGTGTTTGCTTTTTTTGGTTGTTATTAGGGTGTTTTTGGCTGGTTGGTTTTTTTGTTTGTTTGTTGTTTTGTTTGTGGTTTTTGGGGTTTTTTTTTGGTTTTTTTTTTGGTTGATTGGTTTTTTGTAACTTTACTGCCTGTGATTAAATTACAGCGCTATGTATAATTTACACTACTTTTAGTCATGCATGGTGGTATATATATTAACACAACTCTTTACAAATATAAACAATAGGAGCATTTTTAAATGAGTTTATATTTATGTTGTTATTTTCTTTTGATTATCAATAACTGTGCTAAAAATTACAGGCAGATTTCAGCATTGTCCCCATGCCTAAAAAGAACACGACTTGAGATCCTGAAAATTTGGTTGAGCAATTATTTCTGTATAATCTACTTCATTAAC
>WEIV01027505.1:94934-108933 GCA_013390005.1 Calyptomena viridis | reverse complement strand
AGCAGAGAGACAGTACATAGCGACGATACACACTCGTCTTCAGGAGTCTCAGCCCTGGAAATTACCAGGCCTGCAAGCTACTGTTAGATTAGCCTGGGCACTGACATTACGAGGAATATCCCAATTATCTGATGTGACAGGTAAATTACCCCAAAGTGCAGTTGCTGCACATTAGTGTTCGGCGCTTGCAAGTGGTGTAAGTCAAAGTATCTATTGCCTTTCTGAAGTGTTATTATTTATCTTTATGATAAAATTACCATTGACACTCCTTAAAGCTTTCTCAGTATATGAGTTTTGTTGTTGAGAATTGAATTGCTCTGAAATGTACACAGATTTAAAACTAAATAGTTATTAGACAGTAACATTGCATAGTGCCTCATTAAAGAAAAAGAGATTTTAACATAAAGGAAAATTCAAAGATTGCATTCTCAGCTTTAGTATTATTTGAGCTCTTGAATTAAGGACAGATTTCTGATTATGTTTTTTTACATCTGTAAATATTAAATGTCAGTATCTTGAGAGGACAAATCTGTTTATAATTTTCTTTTTTCCTCTCAGAACTTCACAAGCTTTCCAGGTTTCCTACTAGGTCAAAATTGAGTCTACTCCAGAATAACTATCAAAGAAAATACAAACATTATAATTAAAGTTTAATTAAGATTGGTTTGTGATTCTTGATTCACTGCCGTAGATTTTTTTTTTGTTAAATGGATTGTGTGCTCTAATGCTTATTAGAGCAGAAGGTTGAGGTCATCACCTATCATTAATTTGCCTTTTCCAGTCTAGTGTTTTCCTGTATGGTAGAAAAAACATAGTTAATAGAAGCATGTAAATTTGCATGTCAGCTGGGTATCCTGAAATATGTTTTGCTCGGTAACAGATTATTGTTATTTATTTTTTCTGCTCTTGTGACTGTTGTTGCCCAGCTCTCGCAGAATTCACTGAGGCAGATGAGGCAATGGCAAAGTTAGCGGTTGCTGATTATGTCTTCCTCTTCCTGACTGAATCTGTTGTGGGGTCTGAAAATTTCTACCAGGAGGAATTTTACATTCACAAAATTCATAACCTTGTTACGGACTTCCTTGCACTCATGCCAATGAAGGTAAGTTGTTTGTGTGAATAGGTACTGAGAAATGTGGGCATCTCTTTTGTATTTCTAATGTTTGGACAGGTAGCATAGAGATTCAGACATGACCCTCTGCTTGAGGTCCTGCAGGTCAGAAAACTTGTTCACCTTATAGAAGCTGTAAAGTTTAGGTTTCGTTTCTCATACTGAAGTACAATGTGATTTTTAAAACACTTCAGTGTGGTGAGATTTGCAAAACAAGCTTTTGTGGTGGTGGTTTTGTTTTCCGTGATTAAAATTTAAGTGAATGCTGAAATTGATGGCTACGCATGTGCATATTGATCTTTTTCTTTTGATACAATTAGTGTAACCTAAATTAACTTAGGGTTTTTGTCTCTTGTTTTTAATTTATTCCTTTACTAATGGTCTTTTTCATACTTAAGGGGGAGTCTCTACTTTTTCAGTAGTATCAATTGTTGGGAAAATAGGCAACTTTTCAGTAGAACAGCAAAAATGCTATTAAATGGTTTTTAAAATGTTTGAAGGAATTACAACAGTTTAATTTGTGCAAGATCTTGTAATGAGACATGGAAAATCGAAATCCTGTGAAAACACTTTAATTGACGGAGGCTTTATTTTCTGGTCGTCTTTGTGTTGAGCTGTAGCTAGAGATGCAATGTGCAAAAAGGAGGATTTAAAAAGATTTTTTTTAATTGTGATCTCACAGAATGTGAACAATATTGCCAGGAAAAACAATATTCGAGCCTCAAGAATCTTTGAGGGCATATATGAGCATGTTGTAGACAGCTTTTAGGTTTAATCATAATTTATTTATAATCCGTTGGTGCTGCATATTGTTTTCTTGAGCTGTCTTTTAAACCCACAGAATGTCCATAAAACAAGTATGTCAGTTCCAACAGGTTCATGTTGTTGGATTACAGCTGTATTTCTGCTGCAGTGGCTGCCTGCATACAGCACTGAGCATGTTAACAGGCTTTGGACATCCTTTGAAGGCTTCACACAAAGGTGCTTTCTGTAATACAGACACAGTAGCCCTTAGGAACCTTTTCAATATATTGAGATTCTCAATATGTGTGAGGTGTATGAAATTTCCTTAAACAACCAGGTGCTAACGGGTGTGGAACTGGGAACTTCTTTTGAGGCAGTTCTTTGTTGGATGCTGTTGCTTTCTGAAAGATGAAGTGCATGATACCAGCTTTTATTACAGAGATATAAAGTAGATTTTTGAATGAAGAGCTGGAGACCGACCCTAGCTGAGGTTTCAGCCATTTTAGATTTAGGACAGAAGTGACTCTGTGTCCTGTATCCACAGAACTGCCTGAAAATCCCAAAGCTGTTGCTTGATTTGTTGGTACATCTCGTCTTCATTGCGTTATGGAACTGGGTTCTTTATCTCTGGGAAGACTATGTCTTTTCCATGTGGGACTTTTTTGCTTTGTCTCCAATTTGTAGTTGATTGTAGCTGATGCCTGAAGCAGGATTTTGTAATACAGGAGATAAGCCAAAATCAGACCATTGGCGTGTATTCCAGTTCGATAGAGGCCACTACTAGTTGTTTCACAGGAAAGACTTTGCTAGCAGGCAATTGAGACATAGCCCTACAAGGCAACTTCTTGTCTTAACTGCTGTCAGGTAGTGGTTGGCTTATGTCCTCAGGTATTTCTACTGAATCTCAAATATTTGGTAAAAAGAAGAGTCTGCTTTGCAGGATGTTTTGTGTATCTGTATAGACTGTGTTCAGTTTTATTTAAATCTGTAAGTCAGCATTTTAATTAATTCTTCTGTATAGTTTTTGCATTTTTGCTGTTTGCCAGTGATGATTTGGGTAAATCTTTATTGGCTGCATGGCATTCATTCAGAACTCTGTTATTTGCTCAGCTCAACTAATTCATTATTTCACTTACCAGTTTTGTTCTTGTCGAGTTAATATACTGATATAGCTAGTTTGCTTTGACCCTTTCCACATTTATTTCTAGTTTTAAAACATTTTTTGTTTTTATTATTATTTTTAAATTATATTTTCTTGAAGAGACACAATTATTTTGCTGCTCATTCAATTTTGCACATTAAGGTATTTTATAGACCATGAACCAGTCTCTATTCACTGTGGCCATGTTTTAAGTTTTGGTGTGTTGAATTGGTTGCTTACTTCTGTTTCTTGATCCTCAACGTCTCCTTAATATTTAACAAAACTTTTCATTTCAGGTCTGTTTGCATTCTGTAAGCTTCTGGTGGGGTGTCATGTCAAAAGCTTTTTGACTTTAAAAGTCATCTGTTTTTTGTTTAGTAATTAGCTTTCTCAACACATAAAAGTTTAGGATGCTGATTAAATGACTACTCCTCTTTAATTGCTGCAGTTCTTCCCCCTTTTGTTTCTTTTATTTTTCCTGTTGTATTTCTTGACACGTGGTAATGCTTTCAGGTGAGACAGACTGGGTCCAGAGTAATTATATCAGTTCAGAACTTTTCAAATCGTAAAGTAGCTCTAAGTGCAAGTAGCCTTTAATGGTGAAGAAAGATGCAGTCCATAAATCTATATAGAGATGTATATAGAGAGAAATCTATATAGAGAAAACATTATTTTCCACTGTTTTGTGATTCTTTTCTCTCCTTGTCAAAGAATGGTCTAACATTCTTTGTTTGAACATAACCAGTCTAGCTTTTTAATTAAGAAGAGGGAAAGGATGCACCTAATGGGGCCAAAACAGAGGATCTGGTGAAGTCAGGAAAAACTCCCATGGTACAAGGTCAGGGCTTTTCCTGTGCACTGAGGGCCTTGTCAGTAAGAAAGTGATTGAATATGTCTTTGAATGCAAGCTCTTGGGGGAAAGAGGACTGAAAAATTATAAAGTTGAATATTCTTGTCATGTACATACAAGTACATTGGCTTTCTTAGTTTTTAATAGGCTGTATAGACAATTCTGTTATTTCTGTTCTGTTTCATTCTTAGACCAGTGAGGTTTTTTTCACTTCATAAATTCTGTAGGTGAAACAGCTGAGAAACCGTGCTGATGAAGATGCTCGCATGATCCACATGAGCATTCAGATGGGTAATGATCCACCCATTTCTCTTCGGAGAGATCTGGAGCATTTAATGCTTTTAGTGAGTCCTGTTTTCTTTTAAATTACTGTGGCAAATAGTGGTTGTGATTTCATTTTTCATCTGAAAACCCGTATCTGAATGATACCATATGGTGATGAATCTTTCCCTGTTTGGATTAGGTTTTTTTTCCTTAATTATTGATGCTTTTCTATAACTTTTCACGTAAAGGAATTAATTTACTGCCTTGGCTTGTGGTATTAATGTAATTTAGTTCTTGTTTAGTAAGTAAATACAACATTATTTCTTATATTTGTAGGTTTTAAGGGGTTTACCCCACTATTGACACTCTGATAAATAATTGAAACATGTAAATAATTCTCATGTTGATGTATTTGCAATGAGAATTTTGGAAGACTGTTTTGTATTTGCTGTAGAGTACTCCAGGCAATGTGACCCCATCAAGGCTGGTGGAATTACAAATTCCCTAATCTCAGTAGAATTGTGACCACAAGTGTACATTTAAAAAAAGATCTTTCTGCTTCTATAATATTTTTAATAAAGAAAATAGAAACAAAATAAAATGCAAAGAAAATTAAAATAATGATATATGTTTAAATATTAGTTATTAAGATTACTTAACTGTACTTTCAAAAAACCCCATAATGGAAAACAGATTTGCATATTAAATGGGGCATTTTATATTTTCTGTTCATGAATAACTTAAAAACTTGTACAACTTGTCTTTTCCAAAGGTAAAGGCTATAGGACATTTTCAGGAAAATTTGTAGTGGCATGCTTTCTTCAATAGCTCAGAGATATATAATAAACTTAAGTGAAGACTTAAAAATGGAAATTCACTCTGAGAAATTTTTATGTTCAGATAATGGATAAGATTTCTATTCGTGAGACTGGCTAACTTGTAAATTTAATATATAAAGGTATACATATGGTTATTTAAAGAGAGATTACACTATATTCTTACAACAATTTATAATTAGATAGAAAGTTTTTAAAGTTTCACTCGTTTGCATTTTGAATTTCTCTGATAGTCACTTGTTCCGATACTGTTATTCAGAAACTCTCATTTTCAGCGAGTTTTAAGAAGTAGAACACCAGGCATGAGATGCTTTGCCTCTCAGATATGTTTAGCTAATCTAGAAGCAGTGTTTATTGTTGAAGTAATTGTCTTTTCTTCATGTGGTTGATGTTTTTCTAACGTCTTCCTTTCTGTGGTAGATTGCTGAGTTGTATAGGAAAGACCCCTTTAATCTGGAACTTGCTCATGAATACTGGTGTCCATCGGAGCCCTTGCAGACATCCACCATCATGGGGTCCTACCTTGGAGTAGCTCATCAGCGACCCCCTCAGCGCCAGGTTATCTAGTTTTTCTTGACTAATTACTAGTAAATTGAAACTAAAGTAACAACAAGAAACCCCAAGCAACAAAGTTTTGTTATCCTTTGTACATATAGCCTCTAAGATGATATTAACCTTTCTTTGGTGGCTTATCTGCATGTGTCTTGCTCTGCATGGTTCTTGCTGCTTGTTAATAAACTTAACAAGAAAGAGTCCTGACAAACCTCTTTGAAAATGTTGATTAGATCTGATTTGTTGCAGTTGCCAAATGAATTCTGATACTGCTCTAGTGTTTTCTGTCTGGTGACTTCTACATACCTTTTCCGTGTAACTGAGAAGTTGAAAGTCCTTAACTATAAAAAAAACTTTATTAACTGCAGATGTAATTACTTAAAATATAAAGGTTATAGTCCATGAGAGACAGAACTTAAGAAACAATGTAAACAGATGAAGCAGAAATCTCAAAACTCTTTAGATACCTGAGGGTGCTGTCAGCTTTCAATGCTTCTTGAAGGACTGCGGTGTTAGGCAAAACCTAGTAGGAGCCAAATTGGACACACCCCAAGACCCACCCAGAATACAGGCAACTTAAGTTAGGGCCAGGTGCAATCTGCAAACACCCTAATTTGACCCTGGAAGGAACCACTGTGTGTGTGAGTTACTGTGCATGTGTATGACAAGCATCGTCAATCCTTTCCTGATATCACTTGCACTGTGAGATGTGTTAGTAACACTGCTGTGGAACATTTGTGAGCTGAAGTAAATTTTACTACTAGAACTACAGAATTGGAGAGTTAGTATCCTTTGCAATCACGTGAACTGTTTTGTTTATTTCCTCTTTGAAACAAGTTTTTTCACCTTCAGGAAGACTAAATAGGCCTGTCTACAAAGGAACTTTTTCTTATTGGAGTTGTGATTCCACCTGTCTACCCTGCCCCAATCACATTAGAATCCGCTATTTTTCTTTTGCTGCCTATTGACAAAGTAAAATACTCAGATTTACCTTTTTATTTTTTTTCTTTTAAACATTAATCTTTATTTGTTCTAGGTTGTCTTGTCAAAGTTTGTTAGGCAAATGGGAGATCTACTTCCTTCCACAATTTACATCCCATACTTGAAAATGCTGCGGGGACTGGCTAGTGGGCCTCAGTGTGCTCATTACTGCTTTAGTTTGCTAAAAGTCAATGGCAGTAGTCATGGTAAGAAAAGTGACACTTCAGCTCTTTCTCAACTCGTTTTCTTTTGAAAAGTGCAGCAACTCATTTCAAATGAATTGTGGCTTCATGCTTTTAACATTTCATTGTTAGTATAAAGATGAAATTAGAAGACTTCATTTCAAAGTGTAATCTGGGGAAAAAAAAAAAAAAACGTTTAGTAATTAGGTGCCCGAGCACCTTAGCAAGCAATTCACATAATGAAATAATGTGATTTTTAAAAGTGCTGTGTCTTAGCTCCTTACAAAATGCAGAATATCAGTATTGCTTATTATAAAACAAAAATGAGCTATATCTTGAAGTTAACTATACTTACAAAATGCACAGCATAATTCTCCTGAGCTGAGCTTTATTCCAGAGCATTTTGTTTTGTTAGAATTTTTTGATACATGTATTATAATAGCACTTAGTAAAAGGTGCTGGTCAGTCCCGTGTTTTGCATTCATTTTACATTGATCAAATTATTAAAAAAAACCCTACTTTGAGGATGCAAATAATGCTGCAAAGATTCTGATTCATAAAACAAAAAACTTATTTGTACTGCTTTTTCATATTAGAACCTTTCTGTCTCAATTAAAGAAAACATAAAAAAAAAATCCAAACCTGATTGACTAATACTGGAAATGAAAGCTTTACTTTGAACTTAACTTCCTTATCTAAAGGAGAAAATATTCCCTTTAACTACCCTGCTTGTCACCTTGTGAAAGAATAGAAAGAAAATTTTGTCATCTGTTTGTCATTTCTAGCCGAAAACATCCAAGGAGCAGGTGGTAGCCCTGTCTCCTGGGAGCATTTCTTTCACTCTTTGATGCTTTATCATGAGCACTTAAGGAAAGACTTGCCAAGTGCAGACAGTGTCCAGTATCGTCACCTGCCTCTCCGAGGCATCACACAGAAAGAACAGGATGGATTAATTGCATTTTTACAGCTAACGACTGTTATAGTCAATTGGGTAAGTAACCCTTTGTTTGATTTTCCTTGTTAATCCTTTTTTTTCTTGCAAGTCATCATCAGACAGCTGTGACTTTCTACTTGACTAAAAAGATATGTAGGGAAATTTTTCCTAGCAGTTGTTGTCATTTAATTTGTGAACTCTACAGTTATTCCTGATGCTTCTCATACTTTTAATGACCAAACACACAATCCAGGTGAAACAGGAAGAGATGACACCTTTTCCTGTGTTGCTGGTGTTATTGATTTTTCTTACTTGCTTTACACTGGTGGTGTTAATGGAGATGTCTTTCAGAAGTGAGGTATATCCACAATAAATTACTATGAAGTAGGAAAGTTCTTTGCATTTATTTGTGAGTTTGAAAAGGCAAAAGTGGTAGCTGAATTCAAAAGGAAATGGTAGAAATTTGGCAGTGTGCTGGTTTAGAAGTAAACTGGCAGGAGAAATGAACCCAAATTGGAGAGACCACAAGTCAGAGCTACAATTTTACTAAAAAAAGGATCAGAATACATACAATGACACAAGATAACAAAACCACTTTGACCCACAGGAACAAAGTACAACCCAGTCCCCTGAGACAGGAACAGCACGGTGCTCGGTGCTCGTGAGCCCCTGCCCCAGCACTGCGTGGTGCCCCTGGGTGCAGGGCAGAAGGAAAGGGAAAACCTGGTAGTTGGGATGATGGTCCTGTGGAACACAGCAGTTCTGTTGGAGAAATGGTAGCAGACCCTGAGGAGTGGCAGCCACAGTCCTGCTGGAGTTCTGTTCCCTCTCTGGGTCCAATGAGATGGTTGCCCAATCTCCAACTTCAAGGATTGTATATCCCCAGTACGTCCCCCAGGGCAGGGAGTTTCACAATGGTTGTTTTATCTCTATGAGTCCTGGGATATTTTTTGATTCTTAGATGATCTGGGTCATTGTAAGTGCCTATTGTGTCAGTGCAGCTGGGCCCATTAGCAGGGAGGACCCTCCAGCTGGGTGTGGAGATGTTAATATCTCCCCTATCTCTTTCCTTGTCTGTTGTGGCCTGGGGTGTGAAATGTGCTCTGGGCAGCTGTTACCAAATAATTTATCATTAACAGCCCATCAGGAATGACATAGAGGGTATAGCATACACAATTCTTGGTTATACCCTCGTAGTGATAAACCAGTCCCAACCCCTGTAACTATGACAGGCAGAGAAACTGATCAACTATGAAACTTGCCTCCAATGTTATGATTTAAAATGTCCCCAAGAGTGTAAAATGTGCCATGAATCGACTGGGAGAGGATTCCAGAAGAATAATGCATGATTTTGTGTTGTGAATTGTATATGTAATTGTGATTAGTGTAGAATTCATCTTTTCAGTACCCACCAGACCTTGCAGCCTAAAAATTCTGTGATATACTGAAGTTTTGCTGACACCAACATTGGGCAGATCAATGAAACTAATTAGGCTTTTTAAAAATTATCCTTGGTGGTGGTCATAATGGTGTGATCCTGTGTGAGCTGTAATGTCAACACTGGATAAGTGAAGTGAGGAAAAGAGAACTCTTAAAACTAATATTTTATGGCATCATCACATAACATGGGATGAAGTAAATTTGTTCTAAGTATGCAGAGAATTACCATTTGATGAGACTAGAGGCTTGTTCCTGTCAGTGTTCATCTGAAAGCCTCTGAGTAAGCTTACATGAGTAATGATCCTGTTCTTAAACAAATTAATGTAAGTTCCTAGCAAATGTCTAAATGCAGTTTAAGTTCAGAAAAATATAGAGAAAATATATGATAGAAGTATTGATAGAAGTCCCTCCACCAGTGCTTGAAGGAGCTGTCTAGAGTATAAATACTTAAAGACTAATTCCATGAATGTGTGTCTACTAAAAACAAAAAAAGTGGGTTGTTAGAGAAGCTTATATTTTCCACACAATTTTCTGTACGGATAAGCACAATTCTAATACCCGTGAGTAATTATACTGGGCTTTTTGTTTGGTTAAAATAGTTAGCTTTGGAACTGTCTGCCATTCTTCTGATGTTTCGTGTACCTTCAAGTACAAAGCAGAGTTTTTGATATTGAACTGTGAGTTTGAGGTTGTAAGACATGAATAACCTTTAAAGTAATAATCTGCGGTTTTGCTTTCTGTTGAACTCTAGAGTGAGAATGCTCGCTTGGCTCTTTGTGAGCACCCTCAGTGGACACCAGTGGTGGTCATTCTGGGACTTCTGCAGTGCAGCATTCCTCCCATTTTGAAAGCAGAGCTACTGGAAACCCTTACTGCTTTTGGAAGGTCTCCTGAAATAGCTGCTTCACTCTGGCAATCCCTGGAATATACACAGGTATTTTAGAGTTTTCAGTGCTTAGAACTATAGCATCCCAGTTTGTTGAAATTGTCAGTAGTGTATTTGAAATAGTATTGCACTTCCTCCTAAATTTTCTTTTTGCCAGTGTTGATTATAATTTTTCACCTAGTTAATAGTTTGGAACAATTTTAAAAATGACAGTATTGTTTTATGCCTCAGAGATCTCATTGACTCTGCTCATTTTACAGAAATACAGGTTTCCTATCAGATAGTCTTGTTTGAAATAAACTGCTGGTTTATTTTTAATTGCTAATAAGAGATCCTGACAATAATGACAAATCACCACCTTTGCTTCCTAATTTATGATATTTTTTAAAATATACTGTTGTAAGAGATAATGCAGGAAATGTTTTTCCCCTAGCCAATATAAAACAAAAGTCATTAGTGTGAAAATATTTCTGCCCTTCTGTTTCTTGTAACAATAAACATGATGCAGATCTTTGAGGACATAAAGCTGGAATTATACAAGTGTGAAACTTACAATGCAACCTTTCAGACAGAAAGATCTTGGCTTTTACTTTTTAAGAGGATTTAGAAAACCTCTTCTTGAATCTAAAAGGTGATGAGTATCTTTTACTCAATGGAAATTATGGAAATGCACTTCAATTATGTGAAATATGTTGTTTGTCTGTTTTCATTTCCCTTTCTGTTTTGAAGATACTGCAAACTGTGAGAAGTCCAGGCCAGAGACAAGCAATTGGTATTGAGGTAAGAGTTTCTCTGTACCTTGGCAGCCTCTCTGATCCACCTGCATATGAGTGCAGGAAACACTCACAGAGGCTGCATCTGCTGTGTGTCCATGGGAAACCTTTCTAACACGTGCTGTTGCTCCATTGCTTTGTAGTTTACTTCCAGGCCTACTTTTAATTTCTGGAAAATTTAGCCATTTTTTCATCTAATGCAGATTAATACTAGTAACAGAACAGCATCTAAGCCCTCAAATTCTTCATGAGCACTTCTTACTAAGATTTTCCAATTTTCCTAAACTGGACGCGTTTTTGTTACATCTTGTTACAGCTCACTTTGCCTCTAATAACATTGGTAAATAAAAGCAGAGTATGCAAATGTTGAAGTATAGTAGCTCAGAAATGAATGAACGTGTATTGCTGAACTGAAATAACAGTGCTGATGCTTTGCTGCTTTTGCTCTGCTTGTGGCGTACTGTAGACAAAAATGCAGCTAAGTCAGTTCACTGTGAAGTAATTCATAGATGATGCTGTTCTTGTTCTCACATGTTTTTTCATCTCCGAAAATCTGAGATTTTTCTCCTTCTGTTTTTGCTGTCCTCTTGGAAAGGTTGAATTGAATGAGATTGAGTCCCGATGTGAGGAATACCCTTTAACTCGTGCCTTCTGTCGACTCATCAGCACACTAGTGGAGAGTTCATTCCCAGCTAATTTAGGAGCAGGTCTCCGCCCCCCAGGCTTTGATCCCTATCTCCAGTTCCTCAGGGATTCTGTGTTTCTCCGATTCCGCACCAGAGCTTACCGGAGAGCTGCTGAAAAAGTAATTTTTGTTTGTAAATATTTTTTTTCTTAGGATGTAGTTAAAATGATTTGGTACCGTTGACGTGACTTAGATGTTTGAGAAAGCTGTGCAAGTTTGATACAGCAGAAGTGACCTAGAGCACTCCATAGTGTTTGATTCTGTAAACAGGTGATTCTTCAGCTCATGGGTCATCAGGATATACTCCAAAGGAGCCTGTATAAAGTACCCTTTAAAAAAACATTTATATTGTGAAATTTCAATTTGCTATACAGGATTCTGCAACTCTACTGTGTGGCTAATGACTCCTGAACATTACATGCCCAAATCTGCAAGTCAGATTTGTCCTTTTCGCAAGGACAGGATTTTTTCTTTTCTGTTAGTTCAGAAAATATTTCCGACTTGCTGAACTAAGGAATTTGACTTGCTTTTACTATACTTCTGAATGAAAGCACATGCTAAACTGTATTGTGGAAGCTAGCTATTCATGATGTATTCTTAGCTGTGTACCTAATAAAGGCTCCTTATTGCTTGTAGTTTTAATATACTATTATGTATATTGTACAATAGAGCCTAAAATAGGTAATAAATCTATTTCAGTGTTCCATTTTACTTCAGAAAGAAAGCTTGTCCTTTCAGATTATTTGACATGATGAATTTTAAGTGTTGTTGCCGTGACTGTCTAATTCTGACATGCTAGCCTTACTTGTGATGCAGGACATCACTGCATTGCCTGTTATATTCTTTGTCGTCTTGGTCTTGTTGCTGCAGTATCAATCTTATTCTGTGTATGACTTTGTTTTGTGATTATGTGCAGTGGGAAGTGGCTGAGGTAGTCCTGGAAGTGTTTTACAAATTGCTGCGGGACTACGAACCTCAACTGGAAGACTTCGTGGACCAATATGTGGAGTTACAAGGTTAACTTGTTCACTTGTTCACTGACAAACAGAATTGTAACTTATTTTACTCTGTTGCGTCTATCTTGGGATCTTGTTTAATAGTGCAAATAAACTCGTGAACAGCTAGGCCAAAGCTTTAAAATAGGAGGGTGTTAAAAAATGTCCATATACTATCAGGATCTGTGTTGCTAATTCAGTAGGGTTTCACATACACTGTTTTCTACTTCCCTATCTCTGCTACAAGGATAACTTCCACCTCTTTCATTTCTGGTTTGGTTGAAAAGCAACATTTGACACTTAACACCTTGCTTGTTCCTCTGGATTTCTTTGGTCTGTATCTAAATCACCACTATTCATAGGCTTGATTTAAAGGTGTCTTTGACTTCTGGAACTGCTTTTTCCCTCGTCCAGGGTCTTCATGCAGGTATCCAGTTTCATGTGGTCTTACAAAACCATTTAGTGTAGCTCCAGTTTGATATGAAGTCCTAGCATTGATGTGAATCCAGCGTCAGGTCTACTTGGAGAAAGCCTTAGTTGGTTAAAGTGGAAATTGTGCTATTAAATATTGAAAAATAGTGGTAATTGTCATTACAACTCTTCACAAACTTTTAAAATTACCTCAGTGGCTTCTATATAAAGAAAATCTCTGAAGACTTTGTATGCAGGGTGTTTCATCTATATGGATGTTGCTTACAACCAGAGGGGCTGTTACGTTTTGTTGCTTATGCTAGCTTGAGTAATGGAAGGCTTTTCAATTAAAGGGTGGGTTTTTTTACTCCTTCTGTCTTTAGGAGAAGAAATAATAGCATATAAACCACCTGGATTCAATTTGATGTATCATCTATTGAACGAATCCCCAATGCTGGAACTTTCCCTTAGTTTGCTGGAAGAAGGAGTTAAGCAGCTTGATACTTATGCTCCATTTCCTGGTATGTGCCTAGAATTTATTTTTCACATGAAGTTAAAGTGTATAATAAGTAGGATTCAAAGTTGACATTGCATATCTGTAACTTGGTGTCTCTTGTATATAAAAATTGTGTGTTGGGGGAAATTTTCCTGCTAATAAACAGCTGACAGGCTTTTTTCTTGGTGCAAATCTTGATGAATGACTTTATGAATGTATCTATTTAGCTGCTCCTTTTGTATATCTTATGTTCTTTGTACACTGCAGGAAAAAAGCATTTAGAGAAAGCTGTACAGTATTGCCTTGCACTTCTAAACTTAACCCTACAGAAGGAGAATATTTTTATGGATTTGTTACGGGAGAGCCACCTTTCTCTTATTGTCACACCACTGGAGCAGCTGCTTCAAGGAATCAATCCTCGTACTAAAAAGGCAGATCACGTGGTGAATATCGCTAGGTATGTGCAAAGCACTAAGAAGGAAGGAGTTTTGGAGGCGCAGAGGTGTTTGGATCCTGGATCCTGTCATTAGTTTTACTAGTCAGTGCTTCTCTAGGGAGAATGAATTTTTTTTTGGTGAGGGGGCAATGTCTTCACAGGTGATGTGATCTGTGACTGTTTAGTACAAGATTGGGATCTGTATTTTTAGTTTTTCTTTCTGAATTCCTCATGCCTCTCATGATTTTTTCCTGGCTGCCTTATGTGCAATGATTCCCTTGC
>WEIV01027505.1:68731-94922 GCA_013390005.1 Calyptomena viridis | reverse complement strand
TGCCTTGCATGTAATTTTCATTTTGTCCCAGAGTTCAGTTGTCACAGAGTGGGAAAGTTAAACTTCATTTGGTTGCAATTGGCCACGTGTTTTATGGTATTGTCCATTAGTTATTATATTAAATGTATCAGGCTAGTAATCTGAAACTTGGTTTAAAATGTGAAACTTTAGGATTTCCAATTCCCACTGACAACTTATGTTACTTTTTAGTTTTATAATAACTTCCTTGAGAAATCAACATTAATGACTAGTAGAATTGAGTGCATAAAAAAGCAGTGATATTCTGACATGGAATGTATTCTTGCAATGCTTTCTGTATATGTGCTTTTCCTTTCATTTATATTACTTTTTTACCATAACAATAGTCAACAAATAGGTTTTAGAAAGTGTTCCTTTTAAGATTCTTTTAATTTTTTTTGTCTCGTCTATTTTGAGTACATTCAGTAGTTGATTTTAGCCAGTTTTGGTCTTCAGTGATGCTCATTTCTTTGTGATCTGAAGATATTTTCTCCGTGTTTCTTGTGTGAGTCTGGGAGCAGTTGTTCTAATTTAGCCTGCAGTTTTCAATGTAGATTTTTGTTAAAAAGAATTGTAAAAATTCCAGGAAAGGTTATTATGCCTACTTGGCCTACTCTTCTCTCCCAGTGGAGAAGCATTGTTTCATGTAGGGAGAAATTGTGTTTGTAGCTTTAGTGTTATCTCATGTAATTTGATTTGTAAATGTTTTAGTTCTAAATGTTGTTTAATTTCTCAACTGTGCATTACCATCTTGAAATAGTAAAATTCTCAACTATTTCATAACAATTATGTTGTATTTTTGAAGGTACCTTTACCATGGAAACAGCAACCCTGAACTGGCTTTTGAAAGTGCCAAGATTCTGTGCTGTATTTCTGATAATTCCAACATCCAGATAAAGCTAGTTGGTGATTTCACACATGATCAGGTAAGTGTCTGTTTCTTTGAATCTAGAAAGAAAAACTGATGAAGAAATACTAGTGTTTCATCATGTTATTTTAAAGGATAGGTTTCTAGATCAACTACATTAAATATGCTTTGTCTTATACGTACCTAGCTCTAAAAAGTCTTCTACTGTGGCCTTGTGAACAATTATTTCATTAATTGAGAAAAACAAAATCATTAATATTTGCAAGAAGGAAAAGGGCAATATTCTCTGAGATACAGAGACTATTTTGTAACTCTGTAGTCTTCAACCTGTGAGGATAGTTTAGCATATGTAACAGCAGTAGATTTTTTTTCCTGTTCAGTGGCTAATTGCTAACTTATGCTTAAAAAAGCTGTGACTCTTAAGACCTGCTTATTAACCAGGCTCTATTATTTTTTGTCTAGAACTTCTGCCAACTGAAAATGTTAATGAAAAGTATTGATTTGAATACTATTTTTTTATTTCAATTTTAAAATATTGATTTTAATCTTAAAATGATCTTAATTTCCATTCTTCCATTGTTGAAAACAGAGTATTAGCCAGAAGCTGATGGCTGGGTTCGTGGAATGTTTGGACAATGAAGATGCAGAAGAATTAATTAATCCAGATGAAGGTAAGTAAAAGGCTTCTAAAAATGGCTTAAACTGTTGTCTTTTGCATGGAATGAAATTAATGATAGAGGAGACGAAGGTGCTTTTAAGTCAGGAAACTGTCCTCTGTTGTTTTCCGTAGAATTGGACCTTTAACAGAATGAAAAGCACCAGTGTCTTGTTAAGATATGTCCAGAGTATAATGAACAAACTACAAACTGAGTCTGTTTTCAAAAGACAAGTATTTAACATAGCTTTGGATGTATTATTTAGAACTGTATTAATAGCAATCTGGAATGTTGGTCTTGTATCCCTCTGCACTTGTGTAAGTTGATCCCTTAACATTCCTGTATTTAACGTGAAGGCTCTGAGGGTTATTCTCTTAAATGGGTTTCTTCACTTCAATATTCATCTCATCTGTTTTTTTCTTTTTTTTATTCCCCTTATCAAGAGTTGGAGCCTGAAAAGAAGCGGGCACAAATCCATCATGAAACGAGGATCCATATTCTGAATCTCCTTATCACCTCTCTTGAGTGTAGTCCTCCCAGCCTTGCTCTGTATCTCTTGGGATTCGAACTAAAGAAACCTGTCAGCACCACAAATCTGCAAGATCCAGGTATGAAGAGGACAAGGTGATCTGCCATTTAATCAGTTCTGTTACCAACACTGAGAATATTTATTGGAGAATTCATGGAGAAAAGCAGTTCCTCTTAAGTTTAAGAATTTAGGCGTTTTTCAAATTCTCAAAAGCTAAGTTAAAAGATCTATTGATACCCAAATGCAGCATGTAAACAACTTCAGGATTTGATCCTTTGTTTAAGTTGGATTTTTGAACAGACTTGAAATTAGAATTGTGGGGGAAAATTGTAATTTAGAAGTGAAACATTGATTCATTTACTATTTTATGCTGTGTGATTGTGTCCCCGATATAAGGAAAATTGATTTGATGATCCAGGAGGTACCTACCTATGACAACATGGCAATCTACAGAGCAGATTGTCACTTTGAACTAGTTATATGACTTGACTACTGTCTGTCCCTCCTCAAACTTCTATTTTAAGTTATTTGTAGGGAAGAAAACCAGGGTTTTTTTAACATGGTAGAAGAAAGCCATTTAGAACATGTGGGTTTTCATTCTGCTGCTGGGAATGTATTAATATATTTATGTATTCATTTTATATATGTATTTGTATTAATATCTGTATGTGAGAATATGAATTTTGAAGCAACACGAGTGACATTTCTAAATCGTTTCTTGAATTGGTGATAACACTAATATGTTAGTATTTGTCTTATTTGCCTCCTCAGTTTCTAACTTGTATTAGGCAATACATACAGACATACATGTAACAGACATAGATAAACTTGAGTAAGTCCAGCAGAGATGGTCAGGGAGCTGTATTACTTAGCCTGTGAGAAGCTGAGGGAATGGGACTTCTTCAGCCTGGAAAAGAGAAGGTTTTGAGGGGACCTAATAGAAGCCTTTGAATACATACAAAGACAGTAATGAGAAGATAAAACCAAACTCTTCAGAGGCGTGTGTCAGGAAGATGAAGTGGCCATAAATTGAAACAAGAGAGGTTCAAATTGGATGTAGGAGAAACTTTAGCCAGACAACATTGAAGCAGGCTGCATAGAAGAGGTCATGCACTCTTCATGCTTGGAAGTTCTCAAGACCCAACTGCATACAGCCCTAAAAAGTCTGGGCTGATACAATAACCAGTCAGTATTTTGGTGTTGAGATGTTCTGGCATCCCTTCCAGTGTGAAGTATGAGATTCTTTCTCAACTGTTTCAGGGATACTTTATAAAAACAACTTTGAGCAACGATAACTTGATTGTAGTTATTTTGAGAACAATATTTCTAGTTATCTTTAGGTTTGTATTGGATGCTATGGCCCAGCACTTTTTAGTTCTTCATAGTTCTAAATGAAGAGTAGATAGAACTGGAATTTTATTTCTTCAGATATTTTTCAAATTCAATAGTTACACAATACAGGTAACTGATATGTACCACACAATTTATCATATATTAGGTCAGTGATAGGGAAATTTGTCGGAAAGGCATGAGAGCACCTTGACCACCTCTTTCAATTATCTTGTTAATAATGTGAATTAAAAATTACCATAAGACATGTGTCTGAAGATAATAATTTCCTTCAAAAGCATAAATTATGCGTGTTCCAACAGAGAAAATGATTTCTTCTATAAGAACTGTGGTTATTGATGCTTTTACTGCTTCAGGACATGTTTTGGGGTCGATTAAAAAATTAATTGGCTGAAAGAAGAATGCAAAAAGGCAGGATTTTGACTTGAGTATTAAAATCTTCTCCCTGTTCTGCTTGGTTGCAGTGTCAGGTGCCTTCAGGAGCATTAGTCATATAATGGCTGTAATTGTAAAATAAGACAAGAATTTAAAGCTGTTCATTGAAATTGTCAAATGAGTGTTCAGTTAAAGTTTAAATGTAAGAATTCAAATTGATTCACCAGCATCTCAAAAGCCTACAGACAACCTATAAATGTTTTCATTAGATTTTTGCTGAAATGTGGTTCTTCTTTGATTTTAATTAGTGGAGATAAAACGTTGCCAGATGTTTTTGCTGCAGCTCTGTTGAGCAGTGTAGTGCACAAGGCATCTGAGCAATTTGGGTTCCACAATTCTGTGTACTAACCTATATTGCTATGGAGGCAAGTAAGATCAAGAATCTTAAGTTATTTTTCTATTTTAAGGTGTCTTGGGTTGCCCACGGACTTGCCTTCATGCTATTTTGAACATACTGGAGAAGGGTACTGAAACAAGGAATGGGCCTACGGCAGTTCGGGAATCTCCTCATCTTGCGGAACTCTGTTACCAGGTATTCAGTGTATTTTCTGTTGGCATGTGCTGAAAGTAGGCTCTAAATAAAATTAGCTACTCCTTGTGTGCTGAACACAGATGGTTGATGACTTGATAATAGTTTCATTTTTAAAATGCATATGTTAGATTTTTATATACATTGAACTCTTTCTGTTCTACCTTTTCCTGTGTGAAAAAAGTGTTGTCTTGTAGTGTCACAGAAATCAAAGAATCTTCACTCATGTCAGAGACTTGAAATTGGCATATACTTATAAAACGAATGTCCTAAATATTTTTAGTCAGCCTTTGGATCTGTTGTGACAATATGCCAATTTTAATTTTTTTGTTTAATTTTGGAAGTGTAGTTTTGACAGCAAGTACCATAATCCCAAATAAGCCAATGAAATTCTCTGCTTTGTTCTCTAGCTGTGACAGAATGTATGTATATGTCTGAGGGGCTGAGATGGAAAGACAGCTGAATTAGATGTATGTATGAGGTAGCTGATGTTTGGACTTAAATCACAGAATGATAGGATTACACGTTAGCATCATGTTGCAAATCCATGGAATCTAGAAAGGATTTTAAGCATTGTTAAAACAGAAAGGCAATTCTGTGGAAGATGGGGAAAATTTATTACATTTCCTGCCTTGGTGAACATGGAGACTGAAAAAGACACTTTTAACTAAGCTGAACAAACAGACTTATGTAGTGTCATGTTGTGAACAAATAGCCATTGTAATCATCCATGTGTTGGTAGTCCTTTCATGTCATAACTCAATAACTTTTGTAACTAATGTGTTCAACTTTGGAGTAAACTGATGAAAAACTCACTGTAAATACTGGTAATATTATTTGAACAATAAAACAGTGTTAAGCATGTTTTGCTTTGGCCGTTGATTTGTTTTTATAATAAATTCCATAAATGAGTATCTACTGTTTTTGCTTGTCAGGTGATCTATCAGTTGTGTGCATGCTCTGACACTTCAGGTCCAACTATGAGATATCTGAGAACCAGTCAGGATTTCTTATTCACTCAGCTTCAGTATTTGCCTTTTTCTATCAAAGGTAATTTTTATGCTAAGATTGTGCATGTTTAAAATTCAATGCATTCTTTGACTCCCTAAGAATGATGGAAGAAACATAAATAGCAGTATTAAACTGAATTAATTACAGCTTCTGCTAATCTTTTAATTCTGCAAACATTCAACTCTTCCTACTTAGAAAGTTCAGATTATTAGCGCTGAACTTTTGTAAAAGAATGTTATTTTTGGAGTATATCAAGTCTCCAGAAGCAAATCCTAATCTCTGTTGCAAGTATCATTGTAGTTTTGTTAGATTGTGGTAGAAACAAAAAAAAAAAACCCTGAAAAGTAAGAATGTTGCAAAGAACCAAGGGAATAGAAGGCCGATAGTAACCACCTGTATCTTCCTTTCCTTTGAATAAAGTACATTTAAGTTAATAGATGTGTTTTATGTTTCAAATCAGCATTTCTTAGGTGTCTTAAATTGAATAAATGTACTTATTCACTTTATCAGATGCTTTACCACTAGTTTTTTGTTCAGTGATCATAAATATGTGTATTCAGCATATGTAAGATTCTATATAATATATATTAGATTAATATAGAACGTGAAGACTCTAGGAGACCCATGTTCAAGTCTTACCAATTCTGATTAAAACTACAGTTCCCTTTGTGTAAATGTCTTATAATTTTCACTGAAATTGTAACTGACCCTATTTGCTCATGAAGCACTCTGCATTCTTCACAATGACTGTTAGTACAGGTTTGTTGATTGTGTGTATATGCTTATTGCATGTATGTGTATGATTTGTTTTCACAGTAACTACGTGTTCATTTAATGGCCTTTGTCAGATCTCTCGGTCCTTTTGTCTTGTAAACAATTGGTGAACAGATAATAAATCATGACATTCTGTAAAAGCTTTCTCAAGTAAAAAATGCTTACTTTGGAATAAGTAATGTTATTTATGTTCAATTTTATAATTGTTGCCTTATCCCCATCCAGAACATGAGATTTCAACACTGAATCAGATGTCTTGGCTCATGAAGACTGCAGCTATAGAAATGCGAGTGACGTCGCTGAACCGCCAGCGCTCCCACACACAGAGGCTGCTGCATCTACTGCTTGATGACATGCCTGTGAAACCATACTTGGGTAAGAGGAATTTATTGTGAGGATAAGTAGGCTTGGATGAATGGAAGTATGACAGACTTTTTGTTTGAATTCTTTTCTTCATAAGCTTGTGACAGTTTGTTTGCAGTATCAGGTGTGGAAGTGCCAGTGGAGAGATGGGAAGAAAGATGGTGGTGGTTGTAGACTTCAAAGTGAAAGAAATCAGACCATATTTTTGTTCATTGCTGCTTTGTCTGTGTTTCATTATTGAAATGTCTCAGTGTATACACTGATACAAAAACTAAACATAGTTCATAGGATTGGAGAGGGGGGTGCAGTTCAGAGTTGTTACAGTATAGAGAAGGTGGAGGGTCTTCCTTGACAGACAAAGTTTCTCAGTCTTAATGTCTGTCTGTCACAAGTTTGCAACCCTCTCTCTCTCACAAAACATAGTAGCTACAGGTCAATTTTACTTTTAACATTATACTGTCAAAAAAAGATATTTCATCCCAATGTGATATGAAATACAATGTTAAATAAAAAGGCAAGATTTCAGAGTTTCAGAACAGCATAGAAGTGAATCAAGAAAAGTAAAACCAGGGGCAATAAAACTCTTTGCAGGAAGAAAATAGAATAACAGGCTACTGCAGTATGGTGTTTTCCCTTACTTTTATCAGTCTGAACACTTTTCATCCTGGTGGAGATCTGAATATGTGAAACTGTGTTTAAATGCCCTATTTATTTTATAGTGTCCATTCACCCTCATACTGGAGGGTATTTCCTTTTTTAGGGATTTCTAGTACTGTCTGATCTGTATATGATAAGTGGATAGCCTTTATGAGATAAGTATCGTTTTTATTTTATTGATTCAAGGCTGTATTTGTATTAGAAGACTTTCACATGAAAGGTTTATCTCTGTCTGCTCTCTCCATCTTTCTCTTTCAGTACTAATAAAAGGTCATATTTTTCATTTAGATTTTTTTTGGTAATTTATTTGTTATGTTTCCTTACCTTCAGCTGATGGTGAAGGAGGAATGGAAGATGAAAGCCGATCAGTCAGTGGATTTCTCCACTTTGACACTGCTTCCAAAGGTAACCATTATGTCTCTTGATTATTTATCAGTAAAGTGTATTTATCAGTAAAATGCCTGAACAGGAAAGAAGGCCACCTCCAGAAAGGACACTTTGAAAAAGAAAATAATAGACTTTCTAAACAGCAGCAGTACATGAAACAATTTTAGGTAATGTGGGGAAAAAATTCATTATAGAATCTTGATATAGATGGTTGGAGTAAGTGAAAAGTACTGAACTGCAGAGGTAGTTAGAAGAATCCATGTTTATGTATGGAAGGATGGAGTGGGAGACTGGCAGCCTGTAACTTTACTACTAACAGTAGAAACAGTGAGACTGTTGCTAGCGCTGAACATACTTGTATTTTCATGGCAAAGAGTATAAATCCCAAGTAAATAAATAAGTTCAGATTCCTTATGGTGTTTCTAAGTCTCAACAAAAGACTTTCGTTGAAAACCAGCCTGCTTTCATTCAGGAGAAAAAATTAGAGTCTTGTATTTGTCAGTATTGGATTACATGCATATATAACAGGAGAACAGTACAACATAACACACTTTAAGAATTTAAGACTCTCAAAAATGTGTTTAAACCTGTTATGTAGATTGATAGCACTTTCTGAAGATTTAATGCTTTCATTTGAAACTTTATACATTAAGGTTTGGATTTACAAAGGTAAGTTGATACTTCTGAATACAGTTGGAATTAATTTGCATTTCCAGTACGCCGGAAGATCTTAAGTATCCTGGACTCAATTGACTTCAGTCAGGACATTCCAGAGCCTTTACAACTGGATTTTTTTGACCGGGCTCAAATTGAGCAAGTCATTGCTAATTGTGAGCACAAGAATGCACGTGGACAAGTGGTCTGCAATGTCAAGGTGCGCAGTGGTCTGTGTTTTCAAGTTGCATGTGCTATTTTATATCTTAATAATAATAAAAAATTAAATCAGTTTATTAATAATACTTTGAAACTTGCTTTCACATAACAAGTGTTATCTGTTTCAGATATGTGTATAATTTATGCAAGCCATTGGGATTAGTTTTTTTCTTCTGCAGTGCACACAGTGATTTTTCATTTGCAGTAGACAGCTGCATCAGTTTAAGAAACTTCCAGGAAATATTTTCTATCTTAATCTTTTTCCCATCTTGGAACACCCAAGTGGTATTACATCTACTTTATGTATTTCTTTGGTCTCCAAAACACAACTACCTAGTACTACAATGTGTACACAATTACATGTGCAACATAGTTGTGTACTGTAGTAGTTAAGATACTGTCACATTGTGATGAGTACTTGACAAGTAAGCCCTGAAAAATTTGTGATCCTAAAAAATGAGTAAAACTTATTTGAATCTCAGTCCTTCAGTTGTATTTGTCATTACGTAGCTGTCTCCTAAATGCTTTTAGGAGGTTACAAATACATCTCCTTTGTCACTTGTCCTAGTATTGGCTGGAATAGAGTTAATTTTCTTCCTAGTAGCTGATATAGTGTTGTGTTTTGGATTTAGGATGATAATAATGTTGATATAATAATGATATAATAATGTTGTTGCTAAGCAGTATTTATACTTAGTGAAGGACTTTTCAGCTTCTCGTACCGCCCCACCCACCAGTGACTAGCTGAGGGCACAAAAAGCTGGAAGGAGACACAGCCAGGACAGCTGACCCAAAACTTGCCCAAAAGATATTCTATACCATATGATGTCATGCTCAGTATATGAACTAGGGGGAAAGTTGGCTGGGGGCACTGCTCAGGAACTGGCCAGGCATAGGTTGGCATGTGGTGAGCAATTGCATTGTTCATTTTCTATTATTTCTCTCCCCCCACCCCTTCCTTTTCTGTCCTATTAAACTGTGTTTATGTCAATTCACAAATTTTACTCTTTCTTCCCCCAGTTGTCTCCCCCATCTGACTGGGGCAGGGAGGGGCAGGGTTTATGTACCCTGTATGGTGTCTATCTACCTGCCAGATTAAAGCACACCATCATTAAAGTTTCCTTTTTAACTTTGTAATTTCAGTACCTTCACAGAGTTCTGGTGGCAGAAGTCAATGCCCTTCAAGGAATGGCAGCAATAGGCCAGAGACCTTTACTTATGGAGGTAAGTATAGGAAAAGTTAACTACTCTTTGTTGTTGCTCTTGATGTATTTCATACCCTGCCAAGTGGTAAGCTTTACTATGAAAGCTTGTGGATTTGAGTCCTGACTTTGAATTAGTAATTCCTGAAGAAAAAGAAAAATTGGTAAGATAAACTACTTCTTACTATACCGTTCTCTAAACAGCAGATCTGAAGTCTGCTTTCTTTTTTCTTAACCTCTTCCCTCCCCATTACTGAGAACAATTGCAGCTCCCACCCCACTGTACAGAAAGCAGTATGTACTTGTGTCAAGATTGGCTATTGACAAGTACAGTATGTTCATCTTACAACCAAGTTCATCGTGCTTTTCTCTCAGGGGATACCAATTTATTTCTCCTTTCTTCTACACAGCTGTAGTTTCAGTGAACTTGGAGCTTCATTATTTTCTGAGGTTCCTTCCATCTTGTAAGTTTAGTTGAAATTGGCTAAATGGATGTGAAGGATAAAGGAGAAATAACTCAGACTAAATTGGAAGAAAAGGCACAAATAGATTTTTCATGGCTGTTTTTGTTTTGATTTTAAAGTGCAAGAAAAGAATTTTTCCTGTGAGATTGAGACATTCATGATGAAAGGCCTTGTGAAAAGCAGCTCAAAAATGGAATGGCCTATCTTGCTAAAGTAATAGTAGCAGCTTGTTTCTGCTGAAGACGTAACTTTTTTCTGAAGACTCATTAATAGATAAAATTGCCATCTTGAAGTCTATCTTTGCCATTAATTTTTTTTAGCTTATTGTAACTCAGTTTCTTTGTCATGGGTGTTCAGGAGATCAACACTATCCTGCAGTACGTGGTGGAGCGGAACAAGCTGCTGCAGTGCCTCCATGCCAAGAGGCATGCTCTAGAGTCATGGAGACAGCTGGTGGAAATCATACTCACTGCCTGCCCCCAGGATCTCATACAGGCTGAGGACAGACAACTGATTATCCGTGATCTGTTGCAGGATGTGCATGACAAGGTATCCACTTGGAACCTTCAATTTTGTTGCTGTATCTTTTTATGTGAAAGTACTACAAGTTTGATTGTAATCCAAATTGTCTGCCTTTAGTATTCTTTTTAGCTGATTGTTACTGTGCTTAAGTTGAATGCACTGTGAACAGAGGGAATGCTCTGTATTCTTGCATGACTACTGTTGAACTATGAACCACATACTGACAAATTTCAGACATTTCAGTATAATCCAGTACGATGGTAGTCTGTAAAGGGTGTGCAAAAAAGAAATAGCCCATTTTGATGAGGGACAAAGAATTTATTGAAGGCCGAAGGCAAACAGTACTGTATTTGCTAATTTAATGCTTTTAGGTGGCTCACTGTAAATCCTACTGCTTCTGCTTTTAAAGAAACAGTTGAATGAAGCTTCATAGTAAAAATTAAAGATTTTACAATTAGAAGGGCTTTTGGAAGTGTGAGAGTTTGTTTTAAAAGTCTAGGTGTTTTACTGCTGAGTTACAGTAATAATTTATGAGACAGGCTAGGCAGTTACTACTGACAGCCATTCACAAAGGCAAAATTTAATGCAAGATCCTTGTATTGTTTAAGCTGCTGAGGCTTTTTTTTTCCTTTATTGCAAGAAGTGTGTGGTTTGTAATTCTGAGTAATAGAGTTTTCTTTTTGAGAAATATTTGTGAAAATGTTAGTATTTTCAAGGAAAAAAAACCTTTTGGGTTTTGTTTTGTTACTTCCATTATTTTTTTCTGTAGGAGTTACCTAAAAACAAATTTTTAGTGGAGTGCTGGTTTTGTTTATGTGAACAAAAAAAATTTTAAAAATGGGAAACAAAGGAGGCCTTTACTAGCTGAAGGAATTTCTTTCTATCCTAAAATCTGTATAGAGAGGAAATTTCAGACTTTTATTTTTCTATAATACTTTAGTGAAGGTTTTTGTGAATTTGAGAAAAAAATTTTTGTTACTGTCTATTGAAAATAATTTAATTACTCTACTAAATCACTATATTGCTTAAAAGGAAAGCTCCTTGAGTTTTAGTGATAAAGATACTAAGTTTACCTTTTACATGATGAAGTGAACAAAAATAGTATGTGCTAACTTGTTGTTAGTGTTTCTCCACATTGTCTTAATGCTGTTTTGATGCTTAACCCTTTGAATTTTCAAAGTCATACCTTTACATTTTTAAGGGTAATAGTTTTCTTAAATAGCTGTAAAGCAAGAAGGTGTCAGTTGTTCTTTCCCTAGCTTAGGTTTAGGTATTTTACTGATAAAGCAACTCAAATGTCAACACATTTCTTCTCTTTTTGCCATCCAGATTTGATTATCATTCTGCCTGTGATTTATGTAAATAAAACCCAGAAGGCTAATGGTCTTCTCAATTAAAATGTGTTCAACTCAGGTTTCTGAACGAGTTTCTGACAGTACAGATTTTGATGTGGTTTAAAATAGTGCCTAAATAAATCCTTATGCATATATAAATGAAATAGTCATGAGAGGCTAAATTAATTGCTGTAATTACTCATGAAATCAGACAGTTTTAAACTTTTTTTTTCTTTTGCCTTTTTTGTTTTTCTTTCTTCTTCTGTATTAAGATCCTTGATGATGATGCAGCTCAGGAGTTGATGCCAGTGGTGGCAGGGGCTGTGTTCACCCTGACTGCCCACCTGAGCCAGTCAGTGAAAACGGAGCAGAAACAGCCACTTGCACTCCCCATGGCAGGACAGTCCCAATATGTCTTGATGCTGGATGGTTCTTTCACCTCATCAACTGGCTCTGAGAGCATATCTATGGGTTTTGCTTCCATTGGTGATTCCTCCCTCCACATCATTTTAAAAAAGCTGCTGGATTTCATTCTGAAAACAGGTGCGTTGACCTTTGCAATGTGTGTGGGGGAATTTCAAGGAATTTCAACTGCCAAGAGTAAAAAGATGGGCTGAGCTGTGAAGATTTTTCTTAATTAATTAGGAGGATCTTACACGATTAGTATGGATGTAAGTGATGTTACTAACAAAAGAAAAATAAAGAAATACTTTTTAAAAAAAAATCAGAGCAACAACAGAAAAGAGATGTGTAAATGACTGGGAAGAGAATTTCATATTAGCACTCTTTTGAAGCAGCATAAACTTGCTGAATTTATTCCTAAGTATACTTTCATGCAAACAGTAGAACTCAACCTTAAGAAATCTTGTTTTACTTCTGCCAGCACTGCCATAGGAAAGTTAAATTAAGTGCCAGTGGAAGATGGTGTTAGGGAATTTACATTTGTTTGGTTTTAATTGTGAATGTTTCTTGTTAATAGGTGGTGGCTTCCAGAGAGTGAGGACACACCTTTATGGATCACTGCTTTATTATTTGCAGATTGCGCAGAGACCAGATGAACCAGATACTTTAGAAGCAGGTATTGTCCAACTGTATTTTAGAAAAAAACAAAAAAAAATTGTTACTAAACCCTGAATGATACAGTTTCTGCATGCTGAGTTGTCTTCTAGAAATAGATGGAAACCATCTTGCTCCAAGAGCCTCTGAAATTAGTTGCTTATGCTAAACGATGCATATCTTATATTCTGACCTGTCTAGTTACATATGCATTCAAAATGTATTGTTCTGGATGAGGATATTAAATTTCTGACCTCTAGCCTTAAAGAAGATATTTAATTTGTGTCCATTTAAAGCTCTGCCTCATAGCTACAGGACTGTCAAAGGACTGGAGATTACTCATAACTAACTGTAGGTCCAGCAGTAGAAATATATTGCCTCCACATCTGTATGTACATTCATACCATAGTGATCCTATTTGACAAAAACCAAGAACAATTCCAAAGCAAAAAAAGCAAAACACTAACCACACAAAAAATCCCCAAATAGACACCAAAAATTATTTCGTGTCCTTTGAAGATCTCCCTGGAGGGAAAACAAATAAAAAAACATCATACATACACCATTTCCACCCCCCAAAAATAAGTAAAAAGTAAGCCAATCAGAGTTGCTACTTATCCAAGAGTGCTTATGGTAGATACCACATTCAGTCTGTGAATGGCGTAAATACTTGATTTTTCAGTGTTTCTAATCATTATTTAATCTTAGAACTTGGACAAGGATTGAAAAAAACCTTTTGGGGATAGTACCTGTGCATGCAGACTCTTACTGCTGTTACTTACTTGGTCTGCGTTTTGAGCTACGGTAGTAAAAAAAAAAGCAAACTGAATTTGTTATGACCCCTTTTTAGTTTATTACTGACTTTGGTTTTGGTCCTAGTGGAAGTTCATAGAATCATAGGGTGAGTTGGGTTGCCATGGGCAGGGACACCTTCCACTAGACCAAGTTGCTCAAAGCTACATCCAGTCTGGCCTTGAACACTTCAGTTCTTAGGCATATCAGATACCCTGTGTAACATGTACTAAGTCTTTGAGTTATTTTAAGCATACTGTTCACAAGGATGGTGAATGTATACCTGCACACACGTTTTGTTCTGCCGGCTTGTGTGATACTCAAGAAAGAGTGGATTCATGGGGGAACATTTGCAGTTCGTTCGAAAACCCTTGTCCATTGTCTGGAGCATTTCTGTTGCAAGGTAGAGAGGATGCCCTGAAGGGTGTAGCATCAGCTGTAACTAAGCTAATGCTAAGCTGCCTGTCTGAGAGGGTTTTTTTCATTTTTTGCTTTGTTTGCTTTTTACAGCTAAAAAAACAATGTGGGAACATCTGACAGCTCCTGAAGATGTGTTTAGTAAATTGCAGCGGGAAAACATGGCAACTATTGAGAGTTACGGGGCAGCTCTGATGGAGGTGGTCTGTCGTGATGCTTGTGATGGCCATGAGATAGGCCGGGTAAATGAGTCTATTCCTTTGAAATCACTGTTCTGTTTCTTTTAAAAAACATCTTTTGTGCAGGGAGGGAAGTTTCATGAGGTAGAACTAGAACATTTTTGTAGATATTTAATCTCTTTCACATTTCTGTCCTCCCACTCATCCTTCAAGCTGTTGAAACTAGGGGCATACATGCATATTAATTTTTTTCTCAACAAAGCTATGTGTCCTATTGTATAAAAATGAGGGTAGAAAGCACTGCTGCAAAAGATGTAGTTATGGACCTCTGTGGCAGTTATTTGTTAGTATTTTTAAATCATGGACTTAGCAATTTATTTACTCACTTTGGGAAGATTTGGCGACTTTAGGAAGAAGTAATAATTTCTAATAAAAATAAGTTCAGTAGACAAGAATCTACTCGGAATGCAAATTGGTTTTGAATAGTAATCGTGCTTGAGGCAATACTTCATTAAAATGTTTTGGCATGGTTATTGGTCAAGAGTAATATTTTTTTAAGGAATAATAGAGGAAAGGTAATTGGCTCATACTATAGTAGTGTCAAGAAGTCTTAAACTATTTTTCATAAAGGATTGCAATTTTAGTGGTGAAATGCATTCTGCTTTTTTAAACAGCTGTTAGAAGGAATTGCTTAGCATTTTATGTTTCTAGGTATTTGCTAAAAATCTCATTGATACAATAGATTTAACTCTGGTTTGATTTTTGGTTTTATTTTTTTCTTTCTTCATCCCAGATGCTGGCATTGGCTTTGCTTGATCACATTGTTTCAGTAGACAAGCAGCAGCAGTGGCTGTTGTATCTCTCCAATAGTGGCTACCTGAAGGTGCTTGTGGATAGCCTGGCAGATGATGACCTGACTCTTCAGAGCTTGCTTACGCCTCAGCCCCCTTTACTTAAGGCACTGTACACCTATGAGTCCAAAATGGTAATAGTACTTCAGAAATGATTTTGTGGTGTGATGTTTATTTTGAAATTTTACTTTTTCGTAAAAGTTGTTTGTCTATACTCTGCATTGGTTGTGCTCAGATATTGTTAAGGCAGCTTTCATATCTAACCATCCAGGAGCCACTCTTGGCAGTCACAGTCACACCACCAGAGATTTTAAATGCTGGGAACTGGGAATTTTTGCCCTTTGCAGTGGGCAGCTCCAGTGAGCCCTACACTCACCACACTCACACAGCCAGACTGGTCTGACACCAGACTTCCCAGAGCAGAGTCTCAGACATCTGGATCCTTAGAATAATTTAATCATGGTGCAACAACAGAATAACAGCTCCAACTGGTGCTTCCAAGGAGGGATCAGAACAAAGGAAGCCCTGAGCTTTTATACTTTCAACAGTCTGTGTGTCTATGTGAGTGAGTCTGGGGTCTTGCAGCTGAGTTCTCAGCTGCTGCTGTGTCTCTGAGTGTCCCTTCACCTGGCTGGTGCCACAGGTCCCTTTGTTATGCAAAGGGTCAACACCAGTGCATGGCCTATTGCCTGGGCTCCAGCCATTTCCCACCACCCAGAGCTCAGTCTGGCACTGCAGCTGAGCTACCTGCACTGAGTGTATTCCTCAACCATATTTTACTAAAATAATAGTATTTGAAACGATCTTAAAATCAAGAGAGAAAATAGTCACCAAAAGTCTCATTGTGCATCTCCAATACTTAACCTTCTTTACTCTTCTCTAGGCATTCCTCACTAGAGTAGCTAAAAGCCAGCAAGGTGCACTGGAGCTGTTGCGATCTGGAGTGGTTGTGCGGCTGGCACAGTGTCAAGTGTATGACATGCGACCCGAAACAGACCATCAGGGGTAAGTGTCAGTTCCCTGGCTGATTGTGAAGCTGTGATATTGTCTTGGAATCATATGATGCCTTTTTATAGCCTCGGGTTTTTAGAGTAATGATTTGTGGGTTTATTCTGTGTGTGTGTCTTTAACTTACCAGTGTAAAGCTACCTTTTATTGAGAGAAAAATTTCAGATAGAGGTATTTGCGTGCTAGTTACTTAGACTATGTAAAATTTATTGATATCTTATATAGGAATGACCAATGTAGTATTATTAAGTAATTTAGATTGTAATGTTTGAAAAACAATCTACATTCTAAACTTATGTTGGGGGCTTTGCAACTGGTGCAAAAAAGTGCAGTTTGTCCTCCTCCTTAAAGCATTAATAAGAAAGCAGTGAATTAAATACTATTTCAGAAATATTTTATATGTATTACTTGGCAAGTTTCTTGATGTGTTGCCGTGTTAGTCGTTGTGAGGTGACTGAGAAAAGATCTCAGAGAAGGAAATGCCATAGTTAGGGGAAATCATGTTATTTGATTTCAAGCCTTGGTCCTTGTTTTAAATTTACAGTTCTTAGTTGACACACTGAGAATTCAAACAATTTGGAAAAATTAAAGTCAAGATGCTCTGTTTAAAAGTTCCAAGTAGATGTATAAGACTGTATAAAACCTACAGAATGGTTTCAGAGGACTGTATTTATCAGTTGCTTTAGAATTAAGCACACTTCTTCCTAAAATATTTGAGAATACTTGGAATTTGAGTTTTATATATAAGTAAACAGATGTATTTCTACAACTAAGTAATCTAATTTAATGTAGTACAGTAAAAACAAGTAATTTTCTCTGCTTAGAGAAAATGTCTGGCAGCATCTGTATATCATAAATGTGTTGCTTTTCCAATATAAACTTAGTTCAAGTCCAGACCTATTATTGAAATGTGAGTATTTGTAGGTTCTTGAGGGTGACTGTAAGCTGAGGTTCTGCTTCACTAGTTGACTTGGCTCTTCTTGCACTCTTTATCTTGTTTTTTTTTTTCCCCTCTTTAAACCTCTTAAGAATATATGCAATGAGAGATCCCCCAGTCTTCATTCCTGCTCCAGTGGAACGTTATCGCCAGATTCTTCTTCCAGCTCTTCAACTGTGCCAAGTGATCCTCACATCTAGCATGGCACAACACCTGCAGGCAGCAGGACAGGTAAGTTTCAAAAGATGCTAGAGTATCACTGCTACTGCTTATTCAAAGCAATTATATGTCCCCTTGCTCTGAAAGTAAGCTTTTTTTAAAAAATCCCATTCTCACTGGTACAGGAGGTCACTTAAGGTTCTTCAAAAGTAAAAGCATTGCTTCCTCTCTGCTTACTGTTAAATTTTGAATCATTCTTATTTTCCCTTTTCTTCTTGTGGTACAGGTTTTGCAGTTTCTAATTTCCCATTCAGATACTATCCAGGCAATCCTGAGGTGTCAAGATGTGAGTGTTGGATCTCTCCAGGAGCTGGCCTCCCTGACAGGAATAATCAGCAAGGCAGCTTTGCCTGGTAGGAACTGCAGTTCTGAATTCTCTTAGCCTCGTTTGCATGAATCTCTGGCTTTCTTTTCTGTAAAGAAATAATAAGACCTAGAAGAAAATCTATAACAATACAGAATTGTCTTGACATGTAGAGCTCTGGGGAGAATAAAAAAACATTGAATAATTGTTCTTTAAGTAAATATGGTGAATTTGCAGGGGCCATAGTGCTCTTGCACATATGTATTTGACTTTCCCTTTTCTTCCCATCATGCTACCTGACAGTAAGTGTTTTTTTTCTTGGAAATGACTTAAAGATAGAAGCGTTCAAAGTATTTGTGGTATGTTCAAAAAAGAATTTTCATTCAGTAATTTCTGTGACTGAGGAAATGAAGAGAGAAAATTGATTGCATACCCATTTTTTTTGTTAATGTCTTCTCTGGCTTTATTTATTTAACAAGAAAGCTTCCTGGGGGAAGCGCTGCAGATTAGCATACTGACCTTTCTCTTGGGTGACTTATCTTCACAGAGGGCTAATAATTATTGTGACGGATATAATGATTTCTTTGGCATGCTGGAGGACTTGCATACCATTTCAAAATAACATCTCTGTGTTGATTTGATGGCTTTATTTTTTCAAGATTGATGTCTGACTACAACAGAAAGGAGTGCAGAGCTGTAGATTGAGCCCAAATGTTTCTTTGCTTACACTATAAAGAGCTTTGCACAAAATGTACAATTTCCATCCCAGCCTCCCTTCCCTCCTCACCCTCATTTAATTACTTACCAGAACAGTAAGCTACATGCTCTTATGCATCTCCTAGTAGCTACATTCATATATGAATGTTTTGCTCAAAAAATACAAGTTGTATGTTTGGCTGAAATTTTTCTGATCAGTGCTCATATTTAAATGTATATACTGCATAAATCTGTTTAAAACCCTCCCAAACATTTTTTTAATGGCTGCATCTTTTATCAGGAGTGTTAAATGAGCTGGACGTAGATGTTAACGAAGGGACACAGATGGAGTTACAGGGACACATAGGGCGATTTCAGGTAATAAAGTTGTATGTTTAACCCTTGTCCTTTTAGAATTGTCTATCTAGATGCATTTCTTCCTGGTTTTTTTATTCTGAGTAGTGACAGGGATGAAAGGGATGTTTTCCAGAAGAGCGTGTGGTAGTTTGGGTTTTTTTGTGGTCATGGTTTTTGTGTAAGTGGGATGGTGTGAGGTTTCGGTGGTTTGTTTTATTTTGGTGTCTCCCCCACTTCCTTGCCCAGTAGAAAAGATAACATTTGGCAACATCAGAGTTGCATCAGGGACTTTGTTTCCCTCCCTGGCTTACGATTCATCTTATGTAGAGGAGAATTTGAAGTCAACACGGAAGCATGTGAAGTAATGCAGAAATACTGTTAGCACTTTTGCCACAAGCATGTCTCCAGCTTCGCAATTTGGCTATCAAACATGCTACTGCTTTTATTTCTTCCCTGCTGAATTTCTACTGAATCAGCTTTTGCACTCTACTTTTATGGATCTTATTCATATTCAGACTTTGTTAGTTTGTCTGTATAGGTAAAAGTGTTTTAGGTGTGGGAATGGGTAAACCTGAACTATCATTGATGCTAGTCAGTATAATAGTCTTCAAGAGACATAAGACAAAGTTGTGCACTTTTGAATTGCATTCATTTCTCATTGGCAGTGTTTTAGGTTGACATTAATTTCTAAATTAATGAAAGGTGGGTTAAAACACTACATTGTTTTAATCTGCATTGCTTTTTTGCTATTGTGTTTTAAAGGACATGAATCACTTAAGTAAAAAGAATCACACACTTCATTTGTTGAGTTACTAATTAAAATGTTTATTTCTTATGGCAGCGCCAGTGCTTAGGACTTCTAAGTCGTTTTGGTGGTTCAGACAGACTACGTCAGTTCAAACTGCAAGATGATAACGCAGGGGGAGACAGAGTGAACAAGAGGGATGAAATCGAGTTGGCCATGCAGCAGGTAGGAACACAAGAAGCTCCAGTCTCAACCTTTTACCTGCTTTGCAGATTTGTTTAGGCAGCATACTTAGATAGTGGTAATGCTCTACACTGGTTTTAGTTTGGTATAGGATCCCACATTTTATTTAAAGTAACCCTTGAAAAAGTGTTTGTATTAATTTGCATTGGAAACCTGTGTTGTTTTGGGTATAGAGGGCATTGGCTAACACTAAGTTAGAGCCAAAGGGGACTTAAAATTATCCAGAAATTTTAGCTAGCAGGTTTGGGAAAGAGACAAAGTTGTACGTTCTATGCTTGAAGTAGAAGAGAGGCTGTAACTGCTAAGAAAGAGAGTGGAAAGAGAGGAGCAAAGCATGTTTTTCATTGACATCTATCCGTTTAAAATTTAATGCTCCAAAGCCTGCAGATATCGTAACTGACATGCTGTCTTTTTTTCTTTTCCTTTGTTGGCAGATCTGTGCAAACGTGATGGAATACTGTGAATCACTTATGTTGCAAAGCGCCCCCAGTTTTCAGCACACTGTTTGTCTGTTTACTCCTAGCCTGTCAGAATCAACCAACCGAGATGGGCCTCGTCAGGGTGAGATTTTTAACTTGCTATTTTATGAGACTGAATGGTGTGACGTGGGCTAGTAGAAAATAATGAACTTAGAGGCTCCAGTTTCACATACGCTGTAAGTCACTAGGCCAGTACTGTAGCTGCTCGTTTTGTAAATCTGCAATACATGCTTGCTCAACCTTGCACTAAGCCAAATCAGGAAACTAATCCAAGTTAAAAAAAAGAAATTCTTTTCATTCACTTCCTGTGGCAGCCTCAGAAACATACATACTGGTAAAGAAATGTGTATATGAATAATGAGCACAAAACTAGGGAAGGTGAGGATTTCTTTTTTCAGAGTCTGTGCTGGATTACATTGTGTGAAATTAGGACCTCATTTATGAGATGTAAGATGTGTTTTGAGCTGATTTGAACTCTATTACAACACCTGGCAAGAGTTCACAGTGTGCTATTATACAGCTGAGTGGTTAAAATATGTAAATAGTAAGTCTTCTAATCTAGTTACATTTCACACATTTCACTCAGTACTGCAGCCACAGAACTTTTTGCCTAGACTTCCATTTGTGTTACTTCTGACACACAAGTGCAAACTATAAATTTGCCAGTGCTTTCATGTCTTTCACTGTTTTATTGGCATATAGCACACCTTATTGGTTTCTTGGTGGGGGTTTTTTGTTTGGTTGGTTTTTGTTTTGTTTTATGTGTTTTAACTTGTTCAACATCTTGTCTAGATACACAAGCACCAGTGGTCCCATATTGGCACTTGCCTGGCCTGGGCATTATTGTCTACCTGCTGAAACAGAGCACTAGTGATTTCTTCAGTTACTACGATAGCCATCGTCAGAGTGTTAGCAAACTGCAAAATATGGAGCAACTACCACCAGATGAAATAAAAGAGGTAATTGTTCTTCTGTAGTTTATGGATTGTAGTAACTTAGACATAGCTGTAACAGAGACTCCAAAGCATCTTTGTTAACTAAGTAGTTCCACTTCTTGTGCATGTTCCTTTCTAGTGTTGGTGAAGGGGTCCATAAGAATGAGTCATCTAAAACTTGGGGGAAAATATTTGGCTTAACTTTTGCAAAAGTTGTGATTTTCATTATAGTTGCTTGGGGATATGTTTTAATTTTTCCTTTTTTTTTGGTCAGCAAGGTTATGCAAATCCAAATATTTTGGATTATTATTATTATATATTTGGATATTTTGGAGAGCAAGGTTTTGAAGAAATAGTAGTTCACAAGAAAGTTCTAGATACTAATAAGTGATTTTATTTGCTTATTTCTCGTGATATTCTGTGATTTCCTAGAGTCTTTCTGTTCTTTCTCTTCCAATCACAGCTATGTCATTCAGTTATGCCAGCTGGGGTTGACAAGATTTCCACCTCCCAAAAATACCTATTGGCAAGGCGACGCCTGGTGAAGCTGATAAACAACCGAGCCAAGCTGCTCTCTCTCTGTTCTTGTATCCTCCTAAAATTGAAATGACCCTCAAGGTGATGCTCCAGAAAAGCAGAGAAATACAAACAGGAGTTTTAACCTGTATTTCTGACCACTTTGAGCAAAACTTTTTGCAAAAAGGACATTTGAAATACTGACAGTTAAATTAAGGGGGTATCGTTGTGCTGTTGCCAGAATGTAAGTATTTTGAAGTTAGTAATTGCCATTTTGGAGACCCCACTAGGACTTTCTGCAACATGATAATAAAGGAGTTGTTGCAGCCCAGCTCTTCAGTGTAGTATCCAGACCCACTAAACATTCACATATGTACATGTATGATGAAAGAAATATTTTGAAAGATAATTTTGATATGCCTATCATAACTGGAGTTTCCAGTCTTATAGTCCACCTTGCATAAATCTAATCTCATAAACACCAGTAATTCTGTGGAAATAACCTGTCATGCACAAAAGAATTGTCTTCAGCAGATCATAATTTTCCTCTGACACCTCCCTTGGGAAAGATGTGCCCTTGCACACTTACCTGTTGTCACCCATCCTGTCAGCCATCCCTGGCTTTATAACCTCACCTTTAATTCCCTGTCTCTGGAACTGAACTACCATGACAAACCCTATGAGCACTTGGAGGGCTTGTTTGAGGCTCTTCAGAGTGAGTAGCAGTGAGGGAAGCCAGCACTGCACTGAAGCAGAGTGAGAGAGGAGAGTGAGTGCAAGTGATCCATCACCAGGCCGTGGCAGTGCGGGTGAGAAGCTTCTGGTGGAGGAGGTGACAGATGGCTGAGCTGACATCTTCAGCTGCTTCCAACTGTGGAAATACGCTCATATAGTAAATGTACAATCTAAAATCAACAAAATTGGATTCCTTCACTTAGATGTGCCTGCAGATATTATAGAAATATGTCTCTTCATTCTTTGGCGTCATCTGGAACATTATCTACTACATTGCACACCCACTGATTCCCAAGACCCGCTGCTGTCCTCTAGGATGTCATTTAAGAAAGGAAGGCTGCAAGGTAAAACTTCAGACATCAAAATGCCTTTGAATAACTTCTGATGGCTAACTTCAAAATTGGTTTGCTACTATTAATGTCTTGCCATTTATATTTAACAGAAGATATTTTGTTTGGCTTTGGCATACCTTTGGATTTTCCACTAGAGAATTGGCAAAACAGATATTGTTGACTCAGTAGACTTTTGGGTTTTGTGTATTACACGTAACCTCCACAGGAAAGTAAAAGTAACTGTTTTTTTAATTTCTGTTGTTCCTCAAATAATATAATCAGATCAGTGATCCAAAACAGTTTACAGGAAAATATTTCAGTATAATAATCTAAAATTAAATTAAGGAATAAAATTCATATTGGTCGTTTTAAAAGTATTTTTAGAATTACAGGTACCATTGATGACCGGAAGATTTTAAGTTTGTTGAATTTTGTTTTAAAAAAAAAAAGATATGGAAGGAAGTCAGAAGGGAAGCAGGGTTTTAGGGAGGAGCTTTTTGCTTCAAGTGCCATGTTGTGTGATCAAAATTATTTATGACTCTTCATGTATTTTCTCTAAATTATTTAAGTAAAAAAATGAGTGTCATTTCTAATGCATAAGTTTACTAACCAATTTGGAACACTTTGTTTTAGATACAGAGATAGTGTAGAGCAGCCAACATAATTTTAACATCTGATTTTCTATTGCTAGATTCCTTTGGTTCCGAGCCTAACTTGGATTTCAGCAGTGGACTGAATCGAGTGAGCCAGCATGACATAGAACAGGTGAGATGGGACAGTCCCCTGCAGGGGACAGAATGCACCTGACTGCTGTGCAGCTACTGGGAGCACTCTGACTGTTACTTTCCTACCTCTGAACAACCTACAGTAACACCAACAGCATGTAACTTAAGATCAATGAAGATTTGCAAAAATATTTTGGAAGATATTGTGAAACTGGTGGCAATTGTGTTGCTGCACACATACCTTTGAATCTTAATATGAAAAGTTAAATAAAAAATGAGCTCTACTTACAGAACAAAAAACATTCTTTTGCTCTTATAAACTAGTCAAATAGTATGTGTTTTTTTAATAATAGCTTTCTGAAAACATCAGTTATCCTTGAAAGACTTGCAACATGAGGGCAGGTTTCCCAGTTTTCTGTGATCCTATATAGGCTGTTTACTACAGCTCATCTGCAGCTAGGCTGTAGAGAAATGAGATCCAAAGGGTAACAGAAATTGAGGAGACTATAAAATGTGAATGCTAGCACAGTAGTTGTTTCCACTAACACAGCAATTTAATAGTTGGCGTAAATTTGAGGCAGAGGTGTCAGGGGAAAAAAAGATGTTTATTAATAAATCCCACTGACATTTGTATGGCTGTTTGTCCAGAGAAAAACTCTGTGTTATCCAAAACCTGTGCAGTCTCAAGTCCCTTTATAAAATCTAGAATTGTAAGAGCAGTTGTTTGTGTGTTTTGTGATGAGGTATGTGTCATTTGTTTCATTTGTTCAGAAGTAAAATGTACAATATCATCTTGCTGAAATACTTAAAGTGTAACTAATTTTTGCAGTGACTCTTACGTGTTAATGAAAAAATGTCTGTGCACATGGACTGTTAACTCCTAAGCAGTTCTTAAAGGACTAGGAAAATTTTAATTGGAAGAAGTGTATGATTATAACTGAAGAAGCTGAACTATAACTGAGAATTCCTAAAGCAGAAATTTAATTCCTGAAACTCAGAAAGGTTATAAGGTGGTAACATTGGGATAATCTGTAAATGTGCTAAGTCATCCCAAAACCTCTGTAGAAAGTTTATCCATTATATAATTGTATAGAGAAAAACATGAGGGAAGAATGCAAGTACTATTTATTAGAGAAGTGAGAAAAAAACATGCTTTTGAAAGCAGCTCAGAGAATAAATCATAGCGAAAGGGTTGTCAGGCAGTTGATAATTGATAAACTGACATTCCAAGAAGATAAGATATTGTATTGCTGACTGCATCAAATCTCTGTTTTTCAGCTTCAGATTGAAGCCACAAACAGCTTTGGTGAATCCCTGCAGAAGAAGCTTCTGGACATAGAAGGTTTATATTCCAAGGTTCGGTCACGATACACCTTTATTCAAGCTCTCGTTAGACGTATCCGTGGTCTCCTAAGGATATCAAGGACCTAAAAGACTCCTGACACATGCTGCTTGCCTCGTGAAGCAAAGTACTAGGGCAGGCCTTCTGGATCATCATATTTTCTAGCTCAGACATTTTCTAAATACTGTCAAAGATATTTTGTTACTTTTTTTTTTATCCCTATGGATGAGTTTTTGTGTATTCTTTCCTACTGCTCCAAACTTGACAGAAAAAATAAAGGAGTGTTTTTAACTGAGTTATGATTAATGTAAAATTTCAAGCATTCTAATGGAGGACATCAAGGAAACAGGAAGTTCTGCAGCTGTGCTGGTATTACATTTATGGATGCTTTCAGAGAAAACTAAAAGATCTTTGTCTATACTGTTCCTGTTTCACAGACAGATTTGATGAAACCATGGTGTTCAAGTTTATCACTTACAGACTATGATTACTGTGGTGTGGATTCTATATTCATTTTGCACTGTGAACTGCTTGTTTCTGCTCCCTCTTGTCCTGCCTTTTTTCGGCTGAGAGAAGTACTGGCTGCTTCTATTTGAACAAGTTTATATAAGAAAAAAAGTGGTGAAAGTCATGGAAGGTGACTGCCCTAAGTTTGGTTCTTACGGCTCCGGGGAGTAAAGTTGTGTGTGCTATTCTTGATGGAACAGAACTATAAAGACAGAATAAAATGCATGGGAGGAAGCCAGCAGCTCCGAGTGGTAGGTTGGTTCTGTAGTTACAGTGTTCTCCTATGAAATATCCATATATCTCGTCTCTTCTGTAAAAAAGCTATTAAAAAAAAAAGCATAACCACTGATTATTGATATGAGATCTCTTGGATTTCTCCCTCAACTCAGTCTAATCTTATGCCCCAGTTCATCACGTGAGCATTGTAAATTATGCTTCCCCTGAGTTTTCATTACTTAAAATGTCACATTTTTATTGTATCTACTTATCTGCACATACTAATTACATAGATTACATCATTTTTATGCAGGGATGACGACAGCCCTGCTATCAGGTGAGGATTATTAGCTATTCCATCGGAGCAGCTTGGTATTAATGTTTTACCAAGTTGAACTTTGTTGACTCTCACACGGGTTTTTCTTGTTTCTCCACCAAGAACTAGCATGCAGAGTTTCTCGTTAAATACCAGGATGTCACGGTGGCGTTCTGCTGGCTCAGAGGCACCCACCGCGGTTTAGAGAACACGTCCCGGTGCCCGCTGGCCGCTGCGTGGCATTTCCGTGCCGTTTTTAGCGCGCCTGTGCCCCGCGGTGGTCCCGGCGCTGCCCCGGCTGCTGCCGCCGCG
>WEIV01027505.1:5844-68679 GCA_013390005.1 Calyptomena viridis | reverse complement strand
CGGTCCCTCCTGCCGCCCCCACCGGCACAGGGCCGGGTCCCGCCCGGGAGCTGCCGCGGAAGCGCCTCAAGGCCGCGTTGCGGGGGCGAGTCGCCCGAGCAGCGCGGCAGGAGGATGTTTTCGGTCATTTCCTCATGGGTTTGTACTCCCGAGACCTGGCAAAACTGCACTCTGATTCGGGTCTGTAATGGGCTGCTAATAAGGAATAAATTATGAGGAGAGGTTTTGCAGAATGGTAAATAAAGTAGAGGGAATAGTAAGAGAGGCCCTGATCCTTAGGGTTAAGCGATTGACGTGAACTTGCCCTATTACAGTCGAGCACTGTTTTAGTGTGGGAAAAGTGGACATAATAGCGTATATAAAGAGGGACGCAGAGGTGTCTGGCAGTAACAAAGTTACTGACTTAGAGGAAACAGTTTTCAAACCCTAGGCCTTCATGGTTCCAGTAGTAACCTTCTACTTGTAAGGTTTTTATTGAAATACCTTTTTCCAGCTCAGTTCAGTTAAGGTTATTTGCTTGTCTCACGGTAAGCGGTGCCTTGGGAAGCGCTGTGTAAACTGGCAACTGAGGGGCCCTTGTACCTTCCCCTTGTGTTCCAGGTCTGTGGTGTGTGTGGCTTCTGTGGTGGGATGGGCTTAGAAGAAATAAAGCAACCTGTTTTCAGTCTGAATTCCCCCTTAAGTATAGGCAGGCACCCTCTTCTAAGCTTGTTGCTTCCTCCTTTCCCTGGAAAGGCATCACAGATGCTTAGACAGGCAAACATAGGAAATAATTTTTATCACAATATTTTTTAGTAAGATTTTGGTGGCAAATGTTCTTTAATATATCTCTGATATATTTAGCAGTGTCATCGGTGATTCTGGCTTGTCGGGTGTTTCATTACATTTTACAGGCTTTAAGTGCATTTGCAAAAATATTATTTAGCATTAGATATATTTGTTATAAAAATAATTGGAAAAAATGTAATTGCTACTGGGTTAGAACATTATTATTCCTTCAGTGATTAAACATCTAGTAGGCATAAATCAGATATTAGTTTGGCCACAAGTACTCTTGCATGTATTTAGAGATTAAATGAGATGTTGGGGTGAGCCAATTTTGAAAAAAAAAGAAATAAAAGGTCATTTAAAATCAGCTTTTAGACTTCTCCGTTAATGTACTCAATTTAGTGCAGCTTCAGGGTTTGTAACAAACCAACTTAACGTGTACCTACTGATTTATACTTAATTTTAAGAAAAAATAAGTGGATGGTCCTGTGCAAGGCTGTAAACATCTTCTGATGCTGAATTCTTTGAGGCTTCAGCATGTCCTTTTATAGTCTCTGGCATTGAAAAGACAGAGTCTGATACAAAACAAGAAAGAAAATGGCTCAGATTTTGGCAAATGAGAGAAAAGGAAAAAATAAAATCTACCATAAAATGATTAAAAAAGCATAAAACATGAAGACATAATGTGGTTCAGCACACAGCTATCTGGGCAACAACCTGGACTTGTCTGTTTTCATTGGAGAAAAGAAACATCTTGTAGTCCAGTAAGAAATGAGGTGGGGCTCTCAGCCTTTACATATCTTCCACATTGCTGGCTGGCATTGAAACATCTTGCTCTTCTGGTTTTTGTAGGGGGCTTTTTCTCCACCATCTTTTCCAGTTTGTTTGGAACTCGAGAGATGAGGATTCTCATCCTGGGGCTGGATGGAGCAGGAAAAACAACCATTCTCTACAGATTACAAGTTGGAGAAGTTGTTACCACCATTCCAAGTAAGTGATCAGTCCCATAGGGAGATTTGCCTGTAACCTGTGATTTGCCTGTAGCTCTAACACATACTCTTTGTCGGCTGAACTTAGAACACGTTTCCTTCACAAACAAAAGGACCTTACCTTGTAGGAGCTTTCCATTGTTGTATTTACAAACTTTCTGGCATAAAAGTATTACAAAAGAATATAATGGTGCCCTGCAAAATGCAAAAAGCATTTGACCCTAAGATGGTTAGCATGATTTGGCAGGCTTTTCATGACAGAGTTCAGTAGATGGTAACTGTGGACTACATAACTCTCTTGTTTCCAGATATAGCTATTATGTGAATTCCAGAGGTCATTGTTATTGCACATAGGAAGGTGTCAGTGAATCACACCTATTTAATTTTCTTTTTTTTGACAAAGGTCTTTAGTTGGTTAACTAAACACTTTTGTTTAACACAGAGAAGAAGAAATCAATCTTAACATTTGTTACAAATCTCTACAGTACGTTTACAATGTGGTTTTATTGTTCAGAGAAAGAAGATTACTGCATTATTTTGACCCATGTTTGATGGGGTAAATTCTCAAAGGGCATGAACTTCTTTATGCAGCTACTGAGAATTCTCAGCCCTGAAAATCTTAAAAGTGGTGTAATGTTCTTCAGAAAAAGAAAGAAAAATCGCCAACACTGAAATTGTTTTTATTTTGTTTCAGCCATTGGCTTCAATGTTGAGACGGTGACATACAAGAATCTGAAATTTCAAGTTTGGGACTTGGGAGGACAGACAAGCATAAGGTAATAGATCTCTTAAAATCAAAAGACATAATTAAATTTCTCTAAAAAGTACCAAGTTTTTGGAATTCTCATAGCAGCCACTTCTGAAAATTGGTTAAGTTTTAAAAACATTCCATTTGCATTTGATGACTCTCATTTGATGGAATTCAGTTTGTAAAACCTGTGATGCACTACAAATGGGAAAGAAACAAGCAGATGTTTTTATTTGTATAGAGTTTTGCTTTGAAAACCAAGTTTATTAGTGTAGTAGGCAATTAAATAGCATTCGGAGAAAGAGAGGAGTGGGTGATATAAACCCAAAAAGTTACTTAAATATTATTAAGAATGTAAAGCTAGGAACTTGAATGTAGGTATAGGCTAATTTTTTTACCAAGCTTCACAATTTTGTAATGATCCTTTCATGATTCCTTTTTCGATGCTCAGATGCAATTGATGCTCAGATGCTACATCAGTAAGATGCAATGTAGTTAGTTAGCAGGTAAGGTGCAGTTAGGAAGGTAGAGGTTCCTGCCCTTTTTAGTTTCAGTACAGTAATTCTGAAAAAGGTGGTTTGTTTTGATCCTTGTTAATTACTTGTCTGTATGAGTTACTTATTTAAGATTTCCATGGTTATCCTTCTTTGGTGACCATAATGAAGAAGCTTGTGTCTAAGCTTTTTTTCCCTGTCTGGTTATGGACCTGATGTCCTGCAGGCCGATTCCCAAATAAATCTGTCCCCAGCACTTCTGTCCTTCCCGATTTACAAGCTGCTCTTTCGTTTGTGTTGTTTGGGGTTTGGGTGATTTTTGTTCTGTTTTGTTTCTTTGTTCTGCGTTTGTACCGTCTGTTCCTTTTTGTAGCCTCTTGAAGGTATCTTCTATTTGCCTCCTAGGGCCTTTCACCCCAGAGACAGCTTTTACTTCCTCTGGGTGATCTGGTTTTAATTATCTGGCTAAAAAAGAACTACTAAACATGCAAATTTTATGATTGGAACTTCTCCTTCTTCTGCAGGCCATATTGGCGGTGTTACTATTCAAACACTGATGCAGTCATTTATGTAGTGGACAGCTGTGATCGGGACAGAATTGGCACTTCAAAATCAGAGCTTGTTGCTATGTTAGAGGTAAGAAGACAAGGATGTCAGTCCTTGCCAGTAGAACAGAAACTGAGAAACTAAAACTTGAAATTTGATTCAGTGAACAAGTGAAGCTCAACTTCAAGTGAAGCTTCGCTTCAAGTAAAGCTCACAGCATGACCCTGTGCAACACTTGGTACTGGAACAAGCACTAAATACACTGCAGGTATTTCAGGGGTCTGTGCAGTGCTGTCCGAGCGGTTACTTACATGTGGCCTTGGGTCTTATGAAAATTGACCTTCCTGCAAGGACAGCTGCTCAGTACTGTGGTGGTGGCAAAATCAGGCCCTGAAGGATTAACAGTAAATAGCATTCTACTATGTTTTGAAGCTGAAGAATAGACGTGAAACAGGGTAATGTAAGAAAGAATGAGTCGAGCAACAACTTCATTTCCCCCTCTGCCCCAAATTCTTACAAGCTCACTTAAGGTGCCTTGTTAAATCCAGCTACCAGCTTGTTTCATAATTTGGACTGGCCACGTTTTGAAATTGGTCCTATGTGGTATCATGATGGAATTGAAAATAAGTACCATTCTTTCACAGAAGAATTTTGTAAAGAACAAAAATCAGCAAACAAAATCATTGGGAGCTGCTGAAATTTCTTTTCATTATATTGGTTTTCTCTGCTTAAATAAATGCATTAAAAGTCTCTGCAACAACTTCCATGATTCCCTTTTTTGTAGGAAGAAGAGCTGAAGAAAGCCATTTTAGTGGTGTTTGCAAACAAACAGGACATGGAACAGGCCATGACTCCCACAGAAATGGCAAATGCCCTTGGCTTACCGGCTTTGAAGGACCGAAAATGGCAGATATTCAAAACCTCTGCAACTAAAGGCACAGGCCTTGATGAAGCAATGGAATGGTGCGTAGCAGACTAGTTCTGCTTCATTAAAAGTTTGGGTTTTTAAGACTGGATCTGTGGAAAATCTGACATAAAAGACAAGAATCCACATTAGAAGAATGAGTGGTTTTCTCCTGAAAGTATTTCAGCAGAATTGAAACACCTTTTCAGTAAAATGACTTAACCTTTTTCTTTTCCTTAGGTTGGTGGAGGCCTTGAAGAGCAGGCAGTGATACAAAACTGACCAGTGCAAGGAAGTTTTGGCTATGTCCAGCATCCCCCCTTTCCGCAGTTAAGTATTTTCAGGCCACAAATACTTGTAAATAGGACAAATTTGACTCCTGTAATGTGGATGCCTCTCTTGAATTGTAAAACTGAACCAAGTGAATGTCTGTGTACATTATGATACTCCATTGCTTTCTTTCTGTTTAAAGAATGTACTTATGTTAATTTGTATGGAAGTCTTACTGGCTGGGAAAGTTTGGGGGTTTTTTTGTTAATCCCTCTCCTCCTTTGGTGGTTTTGAGTGGCCAGCATATTGGTGTAGTTAGAACACTAATAAAATCTGGAACTGTCAGCTATACTCAGAGGTGTGTTGCTTGCTAAAGGCTGCTTGCTTACAGAAACAACTGCAACTGCTGCCAGTTCTAGCAGCCACAAAGCTGAACACCTGAAGAGGTTTCTTTAAGCTGATGTTGTTATACTTGATAATCCTTCACTGTAGACACACTGTTACAACGAGGTACAGCAGCAGAGTACAAGCAGTGTACCTCTGGCTGCTAACACAGAATTGGGTTTCTGAAAGGAAAATAAATGTCTTCAGTAGATACCTACAGCCCTGATGTGCCAGGGCCGTAACCTGAATTTAACTTCCACTTCCTTAAGCTGTTACTCCTGTACTGTCAGCTTAGCCAGAAGCGACAGATAAGTAGCACAGTACAGCTGCAGAAACTGAAAGCCAAATCAAAGTCAGGAGGCAGACTGTTCTCTCCAGGACCAGGGTGTTCACAGCCGTGACCGCAGTCATCACAGAACCCATTTCTTACAAATGAAGTAAAATTTAATATAAGATATCACAGTCGTTTCCCATTCAACTGTACATGCTCTGATAAACCAGAGGTTTGGAAAAAACTGAAAAGCTTTTATTTAAGATCCTAGGTGAAAAAGAGGACATGAAAAAATACCAATAAATACATTTAAAATATGTAAATACTTTTTTTAACTGTAATTCGTTCTTTAGCTCAGTATACTTCTCATAAATTAATCCTCCAGGAAGGAAAAGCCTTTTCATTGCACCATTGCTAAATCTTTCAGCGCATGACTTCGATGTCTCTTGGCCTTGTGCACAGGGCGCAGAGATTCTATTTTTCTCTTCCTGGTTTCTGCTTTATTCTTATGTCTCTTCAGCTTCCTCCTTGCAGCAATATCGGGATTTGCTACAGTCTAGGGAAAAACAGTACATGGTTTGTTCAGTTACAGTTAACAACAGTCCCTGTAAACACCAGGAATTCCTAAGAAAGTGGTGGCTGCTAAGACAATGCACAGGTGTCCTTAGGTTCCTCAAAACTGAGGGTATTCGGGCTGCTCTGCCCTTCCACCGCTGTCAGACAGAACCTGCCCAAGAGGCTGACTATAAACAGTTTCTTGTGAAGTTGCAGAAATGAAATGATGGAACTGTCCTAATCCAGGATGAAGTTCTTCTTTGAACTTTAGAGAAGCCCTATTTCTTTTTCTCAGAAGAGAAAGTGGAATCTTACCTGCAAAGCCCTCTGCTTTTTCCTCATTGCTCTTTTCTGGTTGGCCTGTTTCTGCACAGAAGAAAAGGCAAGCGAAAAAACCTCCAGACCCACTAACTTCTTGAGAAGTTCTATGATTTCTTGGGAAAGATTCTTCAGTGTTGGATCTATTAAAACAAAATTGACTTGCTTAATCTTTTCAGCATATGGAATGAAAGCCAAGAGCACAGCATGGATTCCTCTTTAATAAAGGACGACTGGTCCTGATTCACCTTGCCCAGCACACTGTAGACACCATATCTTTTCCAAGTCTCTTACTTGCTTAGCTAAAAAAAAACAATGGTAGCCAAGGCAGCTGTTCCTTACCTACAACACTATTACTGTTCTCTTCCAAAGTTTTTAATTTCTTTTGTATCCTGTCTGAAATGTGGGCATCCAGTGCTACACACTGAATTTTCATGGCATATACAAACCACAGAATTAAAACCTTTTTACTTTGTTATCTGTTCTTTTCCTGACACTGGATTTTGCTTGATCTAACACATTTTCATGAACCATCTAAACACCAGTGTCTTGCTCTTAAGCAAAGTGTCTCTTGTGCTCAATGAGAAGTTGGTTTGTCTTTCTCTCACTGGACATGACTTAAGATCTTTCAAATAAACATGATTCTCCAGGGAGAAACAAGTGATGATGTTCAAGTACTGTCTAGCAGGACAGAGTGACCTGGCCTCATTTGGGAGAAAGGGAGAAGTTCTGTGCCTAGTTCCATAGCTGTACATTTGCTTGCACATCCCACATGCTATATTCCCATTGCAAACAGCTCTCTTCCCTTACCTGCACAGGTTATTTTCAGCCATGGTGCACACGTGCATTACACCTGCATTACAGGTCATTTTCTCTATTTCAAAAGGGGCAGCAACAGCCTTGTTCTGGCTTCCTTAAGACCCATGCTCCGTTCCTCTCCTCAGCAAGGATTCCTTGAGTCTTGCCATCATGAGTCTATCCTTGAGTACTACACTTTTTCCACTACATCACATGCTCAAGCTTTACCCACTTGCACACAACACAGGAGCCTGCCTAACTTCATTCCAGTCTTTGAACATCTAGATTTTTGTTTCGGCTGACATACACTCTTCTCCTTTCCTGGTATTTTGTTTAGACAGCAGGTGGGTGAAATTCACTGATTACAGTATCAATGCCTCAACAGACAAAAAGAATGACAAATTGTACTGAGGCACAGCTCTGATGCACTTTCCTCTTCACTCATCTTTGTGAAGGAAATCACTTACCTTGCTCTGCATAGTTGCTGTTCAGCTCCCTGTACAGAGGGGTGAGAATTGTCGGAAGGTAGGGTTCGATCCTGTCTTTTCCCAGATCTACTGAGATTGCTCCCAGGAACTTAAAGATGCAGCTTCTCTGAAAATAAGTGTGTGGGACATGAAGTAAGGAAAGTTGGAAGGGAACTCCCTGACTGAACTGCTACACAAGTGCCATGTATCACTGTTCAACATGCAAGGCATTGTTTTAGACACTTGAGTCAGAAACTCACTGCTGTCAAAGTACAGCCTTCGCATGAGACAATATTGTGTAAGCTGTGACTGGGTTGGCAGCTTTTAACACTTTGAACAGGCTTGTTCTCACTGTCCTGAATTGAGGCAGCTGAAGACAAAAGAGCTCAACCTAACTGCACCACAGGGAACTGCAGTGCTTTCCCTGACACTGTCCCACACACCCCCTCCCCTTCTAGCAAGTTACTCCACCCTGCCATTCCTGTGCCTGCATAAACCCAGCACTCTTGGGCTTTCAGAGGCAGTGCTCTGTCTCCTTCAGATTGGTGCCTTGGAGTTTACCACTCTTTCACCACCCTACAAGAAAGCCAGAAGCATCAGCAAGAAGCAGATGCTTCTTGAAAGGCACAAGCCTTTCCTGAGAATCCTAAACTGAAATGCTTGTTTCTCTGGCACCTACTAATCCTCACTTCAGCACCAGCTCACAGCACTCTCTGCAGCTGGTCCCCTGAAAGCAAAAAGCCATAGCAATGCTCTCCTGTAGAAGTGTCTACCTCATCAAAAGCAGTGGGTCCTACCCTGTTCTTACCTTTAATGGGACCTTAGGGGAATATGCTGCTTCTCGCTTTGCCATGACAGAGAGCTTCTTCATTAACCACAACAGTGTGGCTGGCTGGCCTTTCTCTTGTGTGTCCTCTCTTTCTCCTTCTCCTTGAACAGAAATATCTTTCCCATCCTCTGAGGCCTCCTGCTCTTCCACTTCATAGCTAAGTTCTTGTGCCTCTTTACCTTCTTCTGAGGCAGGGGCTAGCAAGTAAACAACTTTGGCCACAAAAAGCAAATTCTTTATAACCTGAAGTGTGAAAACAGAGGAGTCAGTCACCACAGGTTCCCTCATTGTCAGCACCAGGGCATGTAAGAGCCAATGCTTGGTATGAAAGGTGAACGTGCCAACTCAGGAAGGTGTAATGGCTTCACCCACTGCCAGGTAAGCCATGTGACAGAGCATTGTGGTCCTATCAGGAAGGCCCACCTCAATATCCTGCTGCAGTGTGGGAGTCTTTTCCCATGAGGTACTCTGGCATCCCCTGGCCCTCCACAAGGAGATCTCTGACCAGGTTCACAGCTGAGTCAGACCTCCAAGCAACAGCATGAAGCTGGACTAAACACCCATAGCAAATGGCCTGGGCTCCAGTGCAGCTGCAGGGACCCAACACCAGAGATTTGGATCTCTGCTCCAGGATGTATTGGCCCAACCCTCTCCAATCTAAGCTGAAGAGCCAGACTCTCCCTGACAGAAGGGACTCCAGTCCTGCCCTGCACGGTGCCTCCTCTCTCTGTTCCTGCCATTCCTCAGTAGGCTGACACCACAATGGGGACTTTTCTGGGCCCCTGTGAGGCTCACAGCTGCTTGGATGCCCTCAGCACAGAACAGGTGGCCTGAACTGTTTATCTGCCCTGAGCCACCATCACCATACAGCAGCACTGCTGTCCTGACTAGGACAAAACACTCCCTCACGTGCCAGGGCCTGGTCTGTGCCCTCCTGCAGCTCCAGACATGCTCCTGCCCTTACCTGCTCACCCAGAGACGTGTCCAGGAACTTGGACTGCAGCTGATGGCAGAATGCAAATATGAGTTCTTTCATCTGGGGAAAAGAAATAGGAGAAAGAAATTACTCCATTAAAGGGAGGCCAAAGGATCATCTCAACACAACTTCTGGCTGCACCTTACAGTCTAGAGGGGAATCTTTGTGCTGCTGAGAATAACACCCCAGAGAAGCCCCTTCCCAGAGGAGCAGCAGAGACACCTCCTCAAATCCTTTAAATGATCAGGATTAGGAAGCAGACAAGAAAGTAAACAAGAAATGTGCATGCCAAACTATAAACTACTTTTATGTCCCAGTCAGGGAATAGGCATGAGCAGAGTGAAAGAGTAATACAGACATCATTACCTTTTTGTCCAGTTCAGCAGTCAAGAAGACTGTGGATGCAGACAGTTCTGCTGATGTCTTTTTCCTCTTTGCTGACTTTCTTTCCTTCCACTTGCTGACAAGATCTTCTGGCTTATAAGATGCAAACAACAAGCCAAAGACCTCAGTGGCTGTCAGCCAGACCCAACTATGAGGATACCACAGGTGAGACTGGACATGACCTGGGGCAAAGAAAACATTTTTCAGCACAGAAGCTGGTTCAGTGAGAACAAAAATAGAACCAGGGTACTCCAAGAATTACCACAGCATATGCTAAAATAAAAAAGTGAAGGAAATTAACTGTTCTCATCTGCTCAAACATAATAAAAGACTTTGTAGCAACTTGATCTAGCCAAAGCAGAGAGCAGCAAAAAGCTACAAGTAGCCAATTGTGCTCACAGTGATCAGGCTTTCTTGAATGCACCCCACAGCACTTTGAAATGTCCAAAGATGGACCATTGCTGAAAAGTAATGACAACTCGGCAGGAAAACTGGGCATGATACAGAAAGGGATTTGCTCCAATCCTGACTGACAAATTATTTTTCTGCAGCAACTATGGTCCCTTCAGGGACTCCCTGCCACAGCTCATCTGCCCATGATGTCTGAGGACTGGCTGCTGTGAGACTTGTGTCAGCTGGCCCTGCTGCTGATGGTCAAATCAAACCCCTGGAGAGAGGCTGAGGATGCTTCAGAGAAGAAGTGGAGCTGCCCTCCTGAATCACCTCTGTCCAAGCTGCCCATCACCAAGCAATCCAGGATAAGAAGGGTTATCTGCTGTCTCACTAAAGGCACCTGGCAGGCTGGACTCTTCAAAGATGCTAACCAGCCAGATCCAGGTCTTCTGATTGCAGCAAACAAAGGAAGTAAAAACAAGGTAACAAAATGCCAATACACCAGCTTGAATTCTATAATCTCACACATAGGGAAACTGCTCGGATCAAATAGCCTTCAGGCTCTCACATCCTGGCTGACACACAGTATTGACAGCACTATTACCATGTGTCATCACTCTCTGGCTGGTATGTATGATCTCATCAAGAAAATCTCATCTTCTCAGGAAAACGCAATGTTTTCATCCAAAAGGATGTAATTATGGTCAAACATGCAATAGTTTGCAACTATTTGCCCTTGGGTAATAGAAAATACTTCTCAGCAACTGAGACAGAGTTTTCATCAGTCTTGTTTTCATCAACCATTTAACCCTTCCCATTAACAACTTCTCTCTCACTGCTCCATAACTGCTGTGTGTTAGCATTTTCCAGACCGAAAACCTTGTATGACAAAGTTCAGTTATTTATATTAGGGTGTGAAAAACCACATGGCACACAAAGAATCTTCCTTGTAACACGGCTGTAATAACTCCTGATACTTACCCCAGATATTGCTCACAACATCACTGTTCTTGGTTAAGTGAATCAAGTTGCACTCTGTGATTAGCTTTTTTACCAGCACAAGAAAGCTGAATAGCAGCCTATCTGCAGCCTTTTCCTCCTCCTCTTCAGTTATCTAACAAAATCAGCAAGTAAAAAAAGATGCTTATGAGAACCTGAAGTCAGTGCTTATTAATCCTTGCTAGATAAATTTCAGATCAACCCTCCAAAAGAAGACTGACTTGTGCACAATTCCCAAAATAAACAGAACAGAAGCAGCTCTGCTAAAGCATTTCCTCTGGAGGAGACTGTTATTAGAATAATTCTTCTTGTTTTTCATACAGACATTAGTATAACAAACTGCTGGGCTTCTAAATGCAAGCAATTACACACATCGTATATCATTTATGTCTGTGCATGATTTGTGTGGATTTGACTCCCATCATTAGAGCTAAGCTGAGCACAGATTTGCCTGTTTCACCTGGGAAGCCCTAAGTTGTTATGACAACACAGAGTGTGCTGCCCGTGGTCCTCACCCTGACTGCAATTACCAGCTGGCTTGATGTAACTAGTCAGTACTTTACCTACATGTCGCAGCACAGGGTGTGATTACAACAAATTTCTCCTCGCTGCAGGTATTTTATTTTCATCTCTTGCCAATTTACAGATCCTGAGGTTCTTTTCTCTCTTGTGCAAGGGTAGCATGCTGAACATTAGTAACGTACATGGCCACTCCTCAAGCACAGTGACTGAGATCCCTTTGGAATTATCACATGCCAAGCAGAACCTAAGGCAGCCTTCTTATTCTGAGCTAATCATGTGCACTAAAAAGATTTTCCATACAACAAAACCATAGTGTGACATACAGGAAGGAACGTTTTTGAAAGTTAAAGCTGTAAATAACACTGGACAAAGCAGACAGTCACGAGCCATGCACTCCTGACCTGCAGTGCTTACACAAATCTCTGCAGCTAGCAGACGTGTTTCCCATATTGCAAGGAGCACTGTATCTGCTCCTCACACTGTATCACTGCAGGCTCCGGCCAGCTGGCTTTGCAAAGTTCCTTTTCCTCTTGTGCTGTGACATATGACATAAAATTTGGGCTTACAGGCAAAAAAAAAATGATTCTAGGTCAGTAAAGTCCCCTTCAGAAGAAATATGTGTGTTTTGTGTCTTTCCTCAGTCCCAAACAGTAAGTCCAACATTTATCTCTCTCCTACACTTCTCTTTTTCCATTTTCTTAATTCTCTTTCCTCAAGCTTCACACATGGGGAAAAATTACTTACATTTTCAAATTTACTTGGGTTGATTTCTTTTTCAATCAAAGTGAGGACTGTTTCAAGCCGCCGTTCAAACATGACTCCGTCCACTTCAACAAATAAACCACATGCCTGGGCAGCCAACCTCCTATGTGAGCTCTGACAACACAAAAAATAACATCCCTTGTTACTTCTTGATAAACAAATCCTGCAGCTCCCATGTGAGGAGTTGGTAGCAATCCTTACTGTCTGCCTGTAGCAATAGCACCTTAAGAGAAACTGGTTTTCAGAGTACTATTGAAAAAGGAGATAGGTACAAATTTGCCTGGCAGCACAAGTTACCCCTGGAAACGCGCTCTAAAACTGAATGCCAAAAGGCCTTTTCCAGCCCAGTTCCCAGCTACAATGACCTGGGAGCTACTTTGCGTGCTTTGATTCTTCACAATACGACAGGCAGCTCACAGTTACAAACCAAAACTGAACATGTTAAGATGAAAATGAAGTGTTGAATGCTAACTTCACTAGTGCAGAAGGACAGAACCTGGGTTCGGCTAGAGGATAACTGATCATCTAGGCAGATCAAAATGGCAGCAAAATGCAACTGAGAAGTCAGTAGGCTGACTAATGGCATCAGCAGATTTCTATATTTGTCCAGCTTTATAAAGCTATACCATTTCTTGCTCTCTAAGTCAGATACAACTGAATCCGTCAGGATTCAGAACGCACCAGATCTAGTATCAGCAGTCTCTCACTTGCCCTAATCTTAACTCAGCCCCCAAAACACAGTTCAGAGTTGGTCGGTGAAAAGACAGAGTACCTTTTTGCTGTGAAACCACTCTGTGACCAGTGAAAACATCAGATCTTGTTTTTCATTGTTGATCTTGCTAAGAAGAGATCTGCATGTCAAAGCCGCCATCTTTTTGCATTTGGCAGAATCATCATTTATCATCATCATACAAAGAGAGAGAAAAAACAGCCCGCAGTATTTGTGGAGGAGATCCTAGAAATAAACAACCATTAGTCAACCACAGATCCCCAAGTAATTTCTGGCATTTAAAGAGAAAAAGAGGGGTATTTGTTGCACTGTATTCAGGAGCAATGTTAGCCCTGAGAGAGCTCCATGTCAAGGCAGGTGAACTGCTAAGATGAGATTTTCCTGTTGTTGGAGCACACAGGGAGCCCTGCTCTGACTGTGACTTGGTACCATGTCCCTAAGACAGAAACATGAGAGTCAAAATTTATAGGGCATTTTCATGCTCAGTTCTCACTGAATCAGGCTTAAGTCCTTCAGCACTGCAGCCATCAGCCCAAAGGTCCTTCTCTCAGAGATTGCAGCTCTTTGCTACTTTATAGAGTTCCCAGGAACCAATCTGAAATACTACACCATCAGGAAGTGCTGAAGCACAGCCTACTGTGCAGAATTTCACTTCCTTCCTCCAAATTCTTGCTTGATTGCACTTCTCCCAGTCCCGAATGCTCAGTTAAGCTCCAGCTGCAGAGCTTCAAGGCAGTTTAGGATTTTGTGTAAGTGATCCTGTATAGATGCAATTATTTTTTAGCTTTCATTTTGATCCACCCTACCAAGAAACCCTCTCTCTGCAGTCAGGCCAACAAAACAGATATGGTACATCACACACCAGTTCAGTCAACAATCTCTCTCGCTAATGTTGAAAAACCTTTAGAGTAAGAAAACTCTAGACTTCACTTTCTATTCATATGCCATTTCCTAAACTGGTTGTGTTTCTTCCTGGCATAAATCACCATTGAGTTTATCCAAACTCCAGCTGACACAGCTTTGTTTATTTGCAAACTGAGCACATTAGAGAGAGAAGTACCACAAACTTTCCAGCATGTCATTTCTCTTTTGAAGCAAAGCCAGGTTCTTTGGAGATAAGTGAATGTTCTCGTGATAAGAGGTAATAGGAACTAGCAAGTGCTTTCAAAACAGACTGCTCTAAAAATGCTGTTACTGCAAACCACAGTAACTGCTTGATGCTTGGAACATCAAGGGATGCTTGCTACCTGTGGGAACATGTCAAGGAGGTATGCAATCATCTCCAGTGCAGATTCTCTCCCAGTTTCATATTCATACCTGTGAAGAAACAATTAATGGTTAGGGCTGAATTAATCCTCCTAGAAAGTTGCTAACAATTTACAAGAATAGCCAACTCCAGAAACATGCATTGACAGGGATCTTTCTGCAATAGCTACCAGACCTGGCCTAATACCTAGAAGAGAAGCAGCAAACCCATCAGCTCCATGTATCAGCAAATAGGCACAGGGACACCAACTGGCCATAAAAGGTTAAATTGAGTTAGCACAGCCACACTGTACTGGGGAAACTGGTAAACTACTGTCACCTTGAGCAAGGGAGGGGTCAAGCTCAGAAGGAGGTTTGAGGCACAACTCCTGCTCAGTTGGTACAGGCGTCTCAAGTGTGCCCACAACTGCACTTGAGACACTGCCATGGGACAGGAGTCATATAAATGCACCTTCCCTTATCCTTCCTGGATTTTCCAGGTCACCTGGTCCACAGCCAGTGGAGTTGGTTGCCATTAGGCAAACAAAAGCATCTTTGTTTGCAAACAGATAAAGAACAAAACCAGCTGTGAAATAGGGAGGAGAAAAAGGACTTTGTTTTGTCAAATAGCTGGTCTTGGAAAAAAGGAAGTGTTTTAGAAGTAGGAAAATGAAGACTTCAGCCACACCTTCTGCTCATTACAAAGAGCCCTTTGGCACACTAGAGTCATATTTAAGCAGAAAGATTCTGTTTTGACAGACATGTCAGGAATATAAACTCACTCCAGCTGTGCGAGCATGAAATCCAAATTTGGTTTCAGTTTGCCACCAAGGGGGTAGTCCAGAATGTATTTTAAGTAAATCTGGAAAGAAAAAAATACACAGAGAGGAGTTATAAGAAACACTCGCATAAGCTTGTAAAAAGGTTATGATCTATTCCTATTACACAAAGTTCTCGAGCTCTGTGGCCAGAATAGGATCTGCAGGCATTTGACAACTGCCAGATTAGTCTTTAAAGTACTAGTGAGATTTGTGAAGGCGTCTGTTAAGAAAGATTATGCATCTTTCCAAATCCATCCTGTAACTTCTAGGGTGCACTATTTTGTGCATTTTGTGCAGCTCCTGCTGTACCTGTATCTCAATGCTTGAGATGAAGCAATCAATTCTGCCTTTTGGTTGGTTTTAGCTTGGAAAGAATGAGGAATTAGAAGGAAGTAATCATGAATGTATGGCAAATTCTCTTCTGCTGGGATTCAAAAAAGGGCAATGTTCTTAGTTACGTGGGCCTAAAAGCGTCCAGAGGAAGTACCATGTCACTGCTACTGAGCAGCTCTCCATCTGTACTTGGCACTGGTGAGGCTGCATCTCAGGTACTGTGTTCAATTTTGGGCCCCTCACTACAAGACAGACATTGAAATGCTGGAGCATTATCTGAGGAGTAGCAATGAAGCTGGAGAAGGGACTAGAGCAGATGTCATGAGGAGCTGCTGTGGGAGTTTAGCCTGGAGAAAATGAAGTTCAGGGGGGCCCTTACTGCCCTCTATCTGAAAGGAGGCCATAGCCAGGTGGGGGTCAATCTCTTCTTCCATGTCAGAAGTGACAGGATGAGAGGAAATGGCCTCAAGTTGTGCCAGGGAAAGTTTAGATTGGATATTAGGAAAAATTTCTTCACTGAAGGGGTGGTCAAGCGCTGAAACAGGATGCCTTGAGAAGCAGTGGAGTCACCATCCCTGGAAGTATTTAAAAGACGTATAGATGTGGCACCTGAAGACATGGTTTAGTGGTGGATTGGGCAGTGCAGAGTTAACANTTGGCACTGGTGAGGCTGCATCTCAGGTACTGTGTTCAATTTTGGGCCCCTCACTACAAGACAGACATTGAAATGCTGGAGCATTATCTGAGGAGTAGCAATGAAGCTGGAGAAGGGACTAGAGCAGATGTCATGAGGAGCTGCTGTGGGAGTTTAGCCTGGAGAAAATGAAGTTCAGGGGGGCCCTTACTGCCCTCTATCTGAAAGGAGGCCATAGCCAGGTGGGGGTCAATCTCTTCTTCCATGTCAGAAGTGACAGGATGAGAGGAAATGGCCTCAAGTTGTGCCAGGGAAAGTTTAGATTGGATATTAGGAAAAATTTCTTCACTGAAGGGGTGGTCAAGCGCTGAAACAGGATGCCTTGAGAAGCAGTGGAGTCACCATCCCTGGAAGTATTTAAAAGACGTATAGATGTGGCACCTGAAGACATGGTTTAGTGGTGGATTGGGCAGTGCAGAGTTAACAGTTGGACTCCATGACCTTAAAGGTCTTTTCCAGCCTAAACAATTTTACGGTCCTATGAAGGTATGTCATGGCAAGCAGGCTCACTACAGGCAAGTGGTCTGTGGGTCCACTACACACCAGTCAGAAGAACTAAAGCCAGACAGCAAGGGGAACAAAGATCAGTAAGAAGGGGAAATAGAGTTCAGGGTTCAGGAAGGCTAAGGCACATATCTGTGAGAGCTGGGATGGCCACACTAAGCCCTCTAGCCCGTTAGACAGCTGTAAATAAAGTAAGATGAGAGACTTTTCATTCTACCAACCTGCCTGCACTGGACTCGCACTGGCTCACTCTGACCTGTGATGGCCAGCTGGGCAACCTTCTGCAGCACATCATCAATTTCAGGGACAATCAGCTTCCTGGATAAAATAGCCTGAAAATGTGAAAGCACAGTCATGTAATTTTGCTTACACAGTGTGAGATGCAGTACTGTAACCTGTGACTACACTGGTCTCACGTGGTATTTTAACACTGACTTTTTTACATTTTCACACACATCCAGCCAGAGCCACTTAATAAAAAAAAAAAGGTGGTTTACACATTCATATCTGTTTCTTTTGGACAACACAGAACACCTGGTCTAATGATTCAAGATGCTGATTCTTTAGCAAAATCATAGCCAGATCCAAATGTATCCTCATATGCATGTGTATAAAACAGCCTGCCAAACAATTTTGAACAGCGACTACAAGTCAAACAGTAAAACAGCACTAAAACAGCTTTGCTGATTTTCCCCCTCTTATAACAGAGCTTTAACAGCATTCTGTAGCCTATTCCTGATGTGAGATGGTAGAGCCTTTCACCAGAAAGCAGAATCACTGCCATTCCAGTGGCTCACAGAACCCACACGCCTGCTGCAGAGAAATACCTTGAGAAGGCCAAAGGCAGTGGCTCGGCGTGATGAATCATAAATGTCTTCTTCAGCAAAGCCAAGCAATACTTGGAGCTGTTTGCTTGTTATCTGACTCTTTGGGTTCTTCACAAGCACTGTTACACACTACAAAATCAAATTGCACATTGTCAGTACACAGGAAGTGCCATAGAATAAAAGCCCACAGCAAAGTCTTACTTTATTTATACCACTTCAGCTCAAAAAGAAACTGCTGCTCTGAAACATATAGCTAACACTGTTCTCATCACATTTTGCTTTCAGATGGCAATTATGAGACAAAAACACAAGTGAATACACAAGTTCAGACTAGTCTGAGATGAGTGAGGATGCTCAGAGCCATGAACCATGATGTGGGAACACAATCATGAAGAGGGAAAAATTCTGGTGCTGGCATTCATTCTTTCTAACTCTAACTTTCCCTTAAGGTAATGAAGCTCTAATTAATTCAGCAACACATTTAGAAGACATATAAAGGGAGAAAGACACTGTATAATGTAAGTGTAATAGTTATCAGTACTATTAATTGCCCCCTTCCCATGTCTCACTTCAGCTGCCAGGGCTTACTCCAATGAATCATGCTAAAAGTATGCTACTCAAGTTCAAAGCTGATGCCCCTCAAAAGACAGGGTGGAACAAGACACTATTATAATGAAGAAAGAAGGCAAACATGCTTCTATAAAAACATTTCTTCAGATGCAAGCTGTGCATTTTCTGGGAGTAACTTTCTTTAAGTTTGTACTTGGGAAAGGATCATCAAGGCCACATATTCCTCACTAACAATTTCCACACTGTCTCCAGGTACAGCTTCAGGAGGGATTTGTAGCTGGAAGTCTCATTCTAGAAAGTTAATCCTAAAGCAGAAACAAACAGAGCTGCGTCCAACTTACTTTGAAACAGCTCACAACCAGGTGGAAATTCTGGCCTTTGGCTATTCCTGTTTTGGCAAACTCTTTCAGCAAGAGGAAAAGCTGCTTGATCAGTGACTCCATATTTGTACTGACAGAAGGCAAAGGGAACTTTAAAATCCATACCAAGGACTGCAGAGCACCAGTTATCACCTGTAATAAAGATCCAAAGGACAGCATGTGGGTACAACGACACTGAGAGAACATTTTCCTCACTCTTTTACAGGCATGGTCAAGCTATCTTTGTAAAAGGCAATTAGCTAACAAACCTCTTTCTCTAACAGTCTTTCAAAGCCTTCATAAGTAATATGAACGGTTTCTCAGTTCTTAAAAGCACTATCTACCACTTCGATATTCTCTAACTTTGCATTTTACTACATAAAGACATTAACACGGTGCTGTTTCAGTAGATGGCAAGAACTCTTTCTGAAGCAGAGGTGCCTTCAGGACACAGAAAGTCCCACTCCAGGTATCTGATAGGGTATGAGGCCTTTCACTCCTGGGAAACTCAAAGTTTAACAGATTCCCTAGTTTCACTCAAACCAAAAGCTGCCCCCAAAAGTGGCTGCCTATGGCGCTGGGAATAAAGACATTGGAGTTGGATCAAAAGAAACCAGTCGTGACAACACTGCTCCCAGCAGTCCCACAGGACCTCACAGATGTCTGTAAATTCCTTGTATGAACATGCTGTAGGAGAACTTGCCCATACTTGAACTTGCAACATGGAGCAGAGCATTCAGTCCTCCATCAGCCACAAGCCTTCCTTTCCCTTGGGATTACATGTCGTCAAACAACTTAATCTGCACACCTATTAAATCAGGTTTGAAAACTGGACGTCTTTCTCTTCTCTTGCAGGTCAACTGCAAGATGACATTTGTGGGCAGGACTCTTCTTAGTAGAGCAGATAGAACAGGCAGACTTCAAGCTCAGAACTATACCTTGACATCCATAGATTTCAGGCAGTCTATAAGCAGCTCAACAAAAGGGTCTAACATTTCCAAAGCGTGTTCCTCAGAAGAATTTACTCTGGACCTCTTCAGGCTCATGTGCAGCAGCTGTCATATAAAACAGGACATTCATCTCAAAGTCAGGCTGGAACTCAAATAAGTCAAGTAAGGTCCCACCATTGTTTCAGGTTATATTAGAATTTAGGCCATATCCCATCCAAGTATCTGCAACAGGCAGAGCATTTTTTATAGCTCTCTAAGAGGCATCATTGGAATTATGACATGTAAAATAAAGTTAAGGCTAATGACTGTGCTGTTAAAACAATATATCCAGAATATTTTCCTTTGAATACTCAAACGGTTTGAATGCAAAGCTTTGTATCTGAGGAGATCCTTACCCGAAGTCCTGAATCAACCAAGATGTATGTATTAGTCCTGCTGCTGACATGTGCTTTCTGCCCTCCTCTCGTGGGAGTGGGTTGGAGCAGCAGGCAGCTCTCTGGTTGCAGACGAGGATCTGGAGGAGGTGTAACTTTTTTCCTGAAAAGCAGTGTATGGCAAAGGAGAATATTCAGGTATCAACCCTCTCCACAACAAACTTGCTGTTGAGAGTGAAATGAGCTGGACTGGACCACACAGCAAGCAAACACAGGTCACAGACAGACCACAATGGAAGAAAACAAACTGAAAAGCAGCATGACAGATGGGACTCTCAGACTTGAGAAAAACATTACCATTATAAAGATAACATAAGCACAATCATTTGTATAATGTTCTCACTTTTTTCTTCTCAGTGGACAGATCAACTTTGGAAGCTCCTTCAAGCAAATACACTTCCTGCCACTGCCCACAGCACTTCATTTACTGATATTTACTTCAGTTACTGATGGCTTACAAACACTGCTCCAAGAAGTCTGCAAACAGCTGTCAGATCCTACAGAAAGCCGGCCTATGTAACACGGGAAACGTGGGACACCCAAACCCAGCCCCAAGCAGTGATACCACCAGAGGGAGAGAAAATCTGGTGGTTCTCCCTGTCTTGTGCAGAAGCTGCAAAGCCATAAAGTGGAAGCCCACAATTTTTTTTGTTCCTGGCCCCATGGAAATGTTTGCAGCCTGCTTCTAAACACTGTCCCTCATCCCTTCATCCAAACACCCAAACACCAGCTCACCAGACAGTTCAAAAAGCCTTGCTGAAGGTCCAGAGCACTTGCAAGAGTAGATTCCTATGAGTTCAGCAAATGCAAACTCCCATTTCTAAGCTTTCTCCTTGCCCTCTAATTGCCCAAATAATTCAGGTACATTGAAAACAAAAATGAAAGCAAAGCAACTCATGCATTTGATCAGTTATATTTGAGAGCTGTCATTTCCACAAGCAAACCTCCCAACCAATAACAGATCATCTGGATAACATCCTGGAACTCACTTGGCCTTCTCAGTGAGCAGAGGCAAATTTTCACTGATGAGACCATGACTGAGGAGGAGGAGGGATTCTGCATTCATGTCTGAATTGAAGATCAGCCCTGCCATGATGTGACGCAGTGCCTCATGCACTTTCCGGACTGTCTTCAAGCTTGTAGTGTTCTCCAGAATCTGCAAAAGCACAACCATGAGAGTTCAAGAGGGCAGCATGAGGGGAATGATCTGTTATTTGTATTCAGAAATAATGGGAAAAGCTAGAGCAATTTCTCTCTCATCATATGTTGTCATAGTTCCCAGCTCTTTATGTGAACAGCGTCCCATTGCCTCAGCTCTGCACCAACATGCCTCCTTCCTCTCCAGCCTCTTGTCAGCCTCCAGCCAGTCCACCTATTGCCATGAGGACACTTAAGAGCTAATGAGCGAACTAGGGCTCCATTTCTGTGTGAGCTTGCACTCCACTAAAAAAATTGTATCTTTGAAAAGGCAGTTATTGCACACGGACAGACCCTGAATACATTTTGTTGACATTTCTTTCATGCACAAGAGATTAAACCACAAAGCAGCCTTGATGACTTTGAAGCCCAGAGGACATAAAAGTAGGCAGAGGGAGAGGGCATGGAGAACTCCAAGTGAGATGTTTCCTCTCTAGCAGTGGTCAAAAGCTTCCCAGAATGGCACTCCCTGCCCTGAACATCAATAGAAAAGTCTCATTTTATGAGCTGGTTGCACACTGCTTTCCAAAAGGAAAATGGGAAACCAAAGCAGGATTATATGGCCGATTTCACAGTAGCCACCCAGAGGGTCTAGAATCACTTTACAGAATTGAGAGTGCTCAGACTTAAGACAGGCTCTGGTTGACTTTTCTTACCTCTTTAAGTGGCAGAATAAGTTTTGTCACCTGACCCCTTCCTATGAACTTTCCAAGAATTTCATAGGAATCATAACTCTTGTTTTTGCGTGCTTCCATGACCTTGGAGACAATTCCCTTCACCTCCTTCTCTTCAGCTACATTCCCAAACAACTCTCGGTTGAAAATCTTTGGAAAACAGGCAAGAGAAGTGAATGAGAAGAAAAGCAGGTTCCTCCAGCAGCAAAAGAACAACACTATTTTTCCCCATTCATAGAAAAAACAATTCTCCAGGTTTCTGACAAATCACATCTGCCTTTCCCCTGTCAACACAGAACACCCTATTTGAGCACACCAGATGAAAACACTGTTCTGACAGTGCTGTGATACAAGGAATGGGACTGCAGTTAGACCAAGACATCTAAACATATCCCAATCTAGGTGTCCAGCACAGTTCCTTAGCTCTGTGGACTGCACTGAGTAGATGCCTGTTGACTTGCTCAGCCATTTTCAGCACAGAAAAACAGTTAGGTGTCTTAATCTTGAACTCATTCCCTCTCAGGCTGCAGGGCTCAGGATACAGCCCGAGATACTTGAGATACAGCCCAAAGATACTTGACTTCTCTACAAGGGGCCTGCTGATGCCTCAGTAGAAAACAGTTTCTTTTCTTAGCAGTACACACACAACAAGTTTGCCACCAAGTTTGAGACAATCTACACAAAATCTTCCCCTCCCAGGGTCTGTCCCAAGCACTTCATGATGCTCTTTCCTTCAATCTTGAATAGCTTTTACCTCAATCAGGATATCTAAGCAGGGGTCCAAATCACCAGAACTGAGCCTGGTAGCAAGGCCCTTCAGTAACAGGTTCACAGTGAAAGTCAGCACATGGAGCTAGAGAAAAAGAGAAGACAATGTTTCCAAAATTCTGCATTGACCTCTTTAATTAAAAACACTTGATGGGGAGACTCCCACAGCAGAGACATCACAAGTCACACACTGCACTTGAGCTCTCACTATAGGAAATAAAAAGAACCTGTGAGGATGAGAATCCATGTAGCAGCAGTGGAAGAGGACCCCTGTCCCTCCATGTACTGGCAAGAGGGCTGGAATCTCTTCTTTCCCCAGTGCTCTTACTGAATTATTTAGGCGGCATGCTTTCACTGTTAGAGCAGCTAGAAGCTCATGCTATTCCACTGTGGTAATTCACATGAAAAATGGTTCTTAACCCAAACCACCATGGAAAGAGGAAAGACAAATTAAGTCAGAGCCTTGGTTTTGCCTCTGGATCCAGAAAGCAAGGCTTCAATCAGTGTCACTACTGTGCAGTCTGTGCAGAGTCTCACTACTGTGAGACTGTCTGTGCAGTCTCTGTGGCAACTCACCATAGATACTGCTTAGCTCTAATAATCTTTCTGGGAAGATTTCATCTAATCTTACTGGAACCAGAAATTCATCCTTCCCCTCTATACCTCAACTCTTCAGTGGGAAAATGGCTTAGACTCTAAGTTCTTGGAGGGTACAGACCCTCATTCGACACTTGGCATAACAAAGATTGATGCAGGCACCAGCAACAGTGTTTAGTTGCATTATACCAAGCTATTCTACCAGTGCAAAACAATTTCAGTAGCAACTTCCCTTTGAATTCTCCTTCTAACAGATTAAAGAAGCTTACAGAGAGCAGAAGAGGAAGAATTTCAGCATTACCTGGTACCCATGGACGAGAGCGGACTGCATCTCTTTTAAGATGTACAGAAGGTACTGCACTCCCAACACTTCCATGATTTTAGTGAGAGTGTTACGGGCAATGTCCCGTATTTCCTGAAATCTATTCCTCAGAAATGTGCAGACTTTCAGCAGGATACTGGAAACAGAGATAGACAGATTAGTTCACCTCCAGAGCAGAACTAATTACACTGCTAGCTAAGGAGGCTGCTTTTCAGGCCTGTTTTACAACCACAGCTATCTTAAAGCCAGCCTCACAGAGAGGCTTTACAGGCATACACACACCTACTGTCCTTCAGGATGTTCTACTGATTGTCCTTTATTTCTGTACATATTCTTTCCCCAGCACTACCACCCCTACCTCTGCACCGTGATTCACAGCTCTGCTCTTCAGTAAGGATTTACCAAGTTCCTTTCAAACTCAGCTTTACAGAAGTCAAATGATGACTTCTGAGGGGAATGTCACTAGGAAAAAGAGGTTTCCAAAAGAAGTATTTAAGGACTGTTAGGATGTCCCTCTTGGACTTAGCTCTGTATGTAACCACAGCTTGAGAAAGGTGCCTGCACTCATTCCCAACACCATGAATGGCATTAAGGAGCTCCACGGGGATTTACCTTGGTAGGTTGGCTTCCATCACTTCTTGGGGAAGACACTGCATCATCCTGACCATTGCAAAAGCTAACGGGACACGAACTACCTCATCATCATTCACAACGTTGGATTTCACAAGCTTGTGTTCCTCGTCTCTTTTAACCTTTTTAAGAGAGCAAGACACTTTTAATACACAGAAACAAATCCTGCTTTTTTTTAACAAACTCTAGATGAGGCCAATAAGAGAAGCTGCTATCCTCTGCTGACTACAGGAAAAACCCAGGCAGCTAAAGGACAAGTGAGATAAATCCCTACGTTTTCAACACAGAAACTAGGCAGGGTGCTAGCAAGTGGCTGAGAACTCTTCAACAGGCTGCACAAAGTGAATCATTTCACTTGTGCAGTTCAAGCCAGTTCTCAGAAGGGAAATAAAGACACCACACCCACACTGACCAGAGGGTCTGTCAACAATCTGCATGACACAATAAAGGGCATAAAACCTTTTTTGTGTTTTCATACTGTCTCTTTCCAGTTGTGTCTACTTTTTTTGTGTGTTCCATTTCCACTGGCTCTGTAGTAGTAACCCAACCTTAACAGCAGCAGCACAGGCCTGCAAAACCTTTGCAATATCAACTCCTCACCTTTGCAACAATACACCTGTGCAACTTAGGCAAGATGTTGACTGTAACTGTATCTTGAATGTGTTTGATCAGACATTCCAGCTCCTCTTTATTTCGGGGTAAGAAAGAAACAGGTTTGGTCACTTGCTCAGCATTTTCAGATGTCTTAGCTGATTGCTCAGGTTCTGCTGGCTTCTCAGAGAGATTCTTCTCATTCTTTTCTTCAACTGCTTCCTCTTCCCTTTCACTCTGCTCCAGCTCCATGGCTTCTTCAGCCTCCACCACTGGTTCAAGGTCCATGGCAGCAGTTTCTGTCAAGTAATCACCAAAGCACAGGTAAACACAGGAGATCACAAAACCTGAGCCCTTAATTGAGATTTATGTGATGGCTTGGTTCTAGACAAAACTCCTATCATCAGCAACAGCAAACTACCAATAAGCATCAGAGTTCTTTTGCTGGGTAGAGAAGATTTGGCATGCTTGCTTCTGAAATCAATCCTCACGGCCAGGTTTAAAGCAAAGACTAGATTACTCTGTGTTTGAACTCCAGAGTCAGCTTAGCAAAGGTCAGTGTGCTTGAACCTTAGAGAACTGCCATTCACTTAGATTTGAGAATTTCACAAGGCAACAGGTACTGACAAGTACGGCTGTGAGATACCCTCCTCTTTTCTCCAAAGGTCCCAACACAGGTAACCATAATGGTGAAGAAGCCGAAGACAAGACTTCTTCCCATAAAATGGCAGGGGAAGCAAGGTGAGGACATGCAGCACCCTCCTCAGGCTGCAGACAACCACGAGAGCAGCCAACATCAAGGACAAAAACCTCACGTGTCAGCAGCCATATGGGTGGGTGCAGACCTTGAGAACCACACAGGTTTGCATACACCCAGCCTGAGCTGGTTTGGCTTACAGACACCTGAGATGGAGAGAGAGATGCTTCCCTCCACCTCTCCTCACTTTGTCAACACACAAGAGGATAGTCTGCATTGGTCCTGAGGAAACAAGTCAAAACTAGCTTCCAATATGCAAGTTTTCAAAAGCTGGGAGTAGCTGTCCTCAAGAGTAAAACGCAAAACTTTGATTAGCTACACTTTGAGCAGTTAGAGGTAGTGTTTCTACAAGCTGGCACAGAAAGCTCACCTTGGTTGTCAATGGTAACAAGCTGCTTTTCAAGGGTTTCATGGTCAAAGTGAAAGGCTTCCAGCACTGTCTCTAACAAGCTGCAGAAGGAAAACATGAAGAATGATCAGCCTGCTGCACAAAAAGAGGCTGCATAGACAAACTCAACAGAAAAATCTTGTAAGCACTGCTTTGAAAACTTCAGATTTAGTGACACTGCACCCTAAAGAGGTTTATCCTGAAAAAAACAACCCAGAAAATAAAAACTGGTTACTTCTCAGCTAGATGCTTTCTGTGACCTAGCTCACTGTGAAATCTCACAGATAGTGGTACTGGAGCAATGAAGATGTCCCAGGAGCAGGGACAGACTGACTGAAGCAGAAGCTGCTAATGCTGGCATGCAGGCAGTGAGACCTGGTGTGAGAAAGTAGTGACCTGTTAAAACTTTGTAGCTACAGGCTGCAAGGTCATGCCCACTTTCACTTGCCTAAGTCCACATCAAACTCTGCAATCTCTCACCTGAGGGAAGAGGCTAAAATCCATATGATACTCCTCAAAATGCTGAATTTAGCTTTAGCAGTCTCTGGAGAAACCCAGAGCATCATCGCTTACAGTACCTACCTGACTCCCAGCTTTGGACTGATCTGTCCTGTTTGCAGGACATGGATGAAATGCTTTAAGTGGTACAAATATGCAGACCACGAAAGATGTCGGCAGACAGCTCCAACAACTTCAACCGAGGCTGTTACCATATTTTCATGCTGCTCAAAAGACAGAAATTCAGTTGCTGTTAGCATTCATGATGACTATGTGTGTAAAGCATCCTTTATTCAAAGCAACAAGAGCCAGAAGCAATGTCTGTCTAGTGGGGATGCTTGGCATTCAGCATTTTCAGATCTCCTCCAGAGCACCAACTAAAAAAAAAGTCGCAGTTCACCAAGCAGATCTCTAGACTCACTTCCTCCAAATATTTCTGCCCACATTAAACTTCTCACATAATTAAATCTATAGGCTCAGTTGTATCAAGACCTACCAACCATACAAGATATCCAACCACAGACACACAGCACATTGCTAGGCTATGCTGACCAACTATAAATATACATCATTAACCCATTTAAGAAGTGAAATAAAATGTGTTTGTTTCTTAACCAAAGTTTCAATCAACACTTTAACTGCCCACTGGTCGAAGTCTCACTCAGTCATTCTACTGATGGGCTGCAGGTGCTGGGTCCGGTGCCTAAGCTCCAATTGTTTCAGCTTCAGAAGAATATTTTTGACAGCAAGCAAATTAGACATTTACTTGGTTTGACACAAGCAGCTCTCCTGACAGTGTACAGGGAACTACAGAAGTGTGAAATCTTGCTTTTCAAAGTCACAAATAGAAAGTCTATCCACACTGACATTTCAAGTAATTTCACTGCATATATTTTCAATAAAATGGAAAGTGATTAACAAAATGTCACCCATCAAACTTTATTTCAGATGTTTTAAGCAATATCTGCAGTTTCCCTCTAACTCCAGAAAAAACAGTATTTATTCCCACCTCAATTACTAGGCACAACCTATGTTCCCAACCACACAGCCTGCTGCCAAATAGTAACTGATCTCACAACTGAAAAGGAAGAGAGCAGTTTGGAGGCAGAGGGGAAAAAATAAGAACCTGATTACAAAAAATTAAGACAAATATAACCCAAAGTAAAAAACTAAAACACAACAAAAAACCCTAATGTGAGAAAAGTTAAGAGATTAACCTTCAAGAAAGAGAATGTATTTAATGTATACAGGATTGGGCCCAGACTGCATCTGCACCTTCCAAACCCTCTTTCTGCCACCAAAAGCAGCCCAATGCTTTTGTCTGAAAGTGGTACACTCAGCCCACAAACATATCAGCTTTCTAAAGTGGTTAGTCTTTTACGGCAAATGGTATGCAAGGTGAAAATATTCAATTTAAAGAGCCTACCTTAAGCATTTTTTCACTAAAAATGGCAGTTGTAGCATAAGGCATGATGTAGTTCTGCAGGGATTTAGAAGACAGCACAAGCTTTTCTTCAGTGAGCTGCTTTGCCAGTTTCCTCAGAGCTCGTGCCCTCCTGTGGATCTAAGTCAAACATGAGAGATGGTGAATGAGGTGGTGCTTGAGTCACAGCTACCATGAGAGCACATACATCCAGCAGTTCTGAAAATGCCTCAGTTTTAAGTAATGGCATAAACGTATTATGGTCATTTCCAAGGACAGGACATGTCCTCTTCCTTCATCTCTAGGCTTTCCCTAGCCTTTTGCCTCAATAGCTATTCCAACTCAATGCTACATTTCCCTGTGAATTCACAATGACAAGACTCTCCCGTCTTCAGGTATCGGACAAGGGACACAACTGATACAAGATGCAAAGACCCAACAAAAGTACAAGGAAAAAACTGCATATAACTAAAGAAGCAGCAAAGACTCTCAAGTTACATCTCTGAGAGCAGAAGAAATGTTGTATTTCCATACTGCAAGAAAAAACAGGACACTAGTTGTGCAACATTTATATTACAAATGTCTGTGAATGAAAAGTGGCTGCAGAGCCTCCAGACTGAGAGGAGCACGGAACAGGCTAGAAAAAACATAGGCTCCCTGCCTATGCCAGAGGGATCTTCAGGACAATGTTGCTGATTGGGGACTATCCATAAACCCAAGAAATTTCTAGATAGAAACATGACTTTGATTCCTAATCCCTCATAATGATGCCCACATCCCCTTTTTTTTTTTTTGTAACAGTATCTCGTGACACAGGTTCAATTTCTCTGTAGGCAACATACAGATGCTTCACAAAACATGCCGCCACAGTAAGATGCTTTTGCTTGGCAGGGGGAGAGAGGCCCTAAAGAATGCCTGCTCCCTTTTACCTGCATGTGTTTCATGTTCTCAAAGAAGTCCATGTCAGGATCATGACGGTTGGTCAACTGGACCAAATCCCGGAATTCGGGATTTGCTGGGAACGTCTGAATGAGGCAGGAAAGCAATGATGTGTAGTCCTGCTGGATGCTCTGCAAACAGTAACCAGTGAATGTTAAGTACCTGTTGGAGAGACTGCTACACACTCCTCAGAAGAGCAGTGTTGTCAGTGTTTCAGGCCACCACGTCCTATTTTTTGGTAACAGCAAATACACCTATATTATGAATTGCATATAAATTCATCTCCCCTCCAAAGAATGAGCTACAACTAAGAAAAAACAAACAATGGCAAAGAAAGACAAGACAGCTAAGTTCTACAATTTTTTAGATTTTTATAGGGTTTCTAATAAAGAGTAAGTTTATAGTGGGTACCTGCACTTTTTATCTCAGCAGGGAACTTTGAGAACTCACCCAAAAAATGTCTCATTACCCCAGTGTTCTGAAGACAGCTGGAGATATGTGATCAGATCACTGTCTTACCTCAGTCTTACTCTTCAGACCCCTCCTCACAGACTCCAGGAGAGTGTGCTGGATTAGCTCCTTGTACTCTTCTTCCGTGTGGTCAATTTCTGCCAGTCGGTGGATGAAACTGGTCAAGCAAAGGCTTGCGTTGTCACTAAGAGCCAAATCCCCCAGCTGAATGAAGAAATCGTACCACATGAGTGTGGGTATGACACCTTTTTCTCCCCAAGAGCCTGGACGGAACGGTACCACTGGACACAACATAACAAGGCCTGTAGAGACCCAGAAACTCTTGAGAGCTTTCCTATAGGAAGTTCTAGTCCCAAATTAATGTCCACCCTTCCCACCAGGAAAAATCCTTTTAGATTTACCAAGAGGCCCACACAACCAAAACATGTTGCAAAAAATAGAAAATCAGCTTTTCAAGACTGTAATATGCCTTTTATACAGTACAAATCAACCATACAGTTGCAGAGCTCACTGACAGAAAGGCAAACTGCATTGTATTTGCCCTTCTGGATAGAGAGATGAAAAGGTAAACAGACAAAACTTAAAAACAGGTGTTTGTAAGAAGACCTAAATATGCCTTCTGAATGTTTTGTAGTGCCAAAAAAACAGCCAATGGAAACACTTTCAAAATTAGATTCATCACAGACACATGGTGCACAAAGCAAGAGAAGGAATATTCAGGCAACCTGGATGGTGTAGAAGCAGTTGTGCATAACGGGGATGAGGAAGTCGATATCCACTGTGTGCATTTCCTTGATGTGGGCTGTGATTGACTGAAATGCTGACAGACGCACATCAAAGTCGATATCATCGAGATGTCGCCGATCAAAGGCATTCAGCTAAGAGAGCAACAAGTCATTAATAAAAAATCACAGAAACATGATCATACAATGTTGAGGGGAAAAAGTGAGAAGAAATGGTGCATACCTTAACAACATCAGTAATATATGTCAATTTACTGTCCAAATCAGATAAAGTCTAAAAAGAAACACAAAAAACCAGTTTAACTGTTGTTAAAAATTTTGAACTCAAGACTTCACCATTTGAGATAAAATACAAAGCAACAGCATTAATCCTTCTCCTGTTAGAACCTTCATAAGAGCCTTTCTTCTGTAATTTGGAGGATGTGTGTTTTACATTCCTAAGTTTCTAAATATCTACACTGAATGTTTCCTGGGTTTTACTGCTAAGAAAAAGTTATGTAAGTCACCTCAAAGAAATACAAAACAGTCTGCTACAAATCTGTGAGAGAAGAATACAAATAAAAATCACTTTCAGGATACTGAAATCCACTCTTATTTCATCAACATTTAGGATTCTAAATATCTACAGTGCTTTATTACTTACGCTAGTAAGTAATACACTCTTACACTAAAGAACCCTGGTAAGGCTCACATCAACCAGGCTTTAAGCCAAAACTTTTACAAATGTTCATGCAGCTCATTCATTTCTATCTTATACAAGTCTGTTACTTTCACTTAACAGATGAAGTAGATTAAAAAGGTTCATATACAACAAAGATAAATACTGCTATGTACTTTGTTCTTGACCTCTCACAAGAAGTGAAAGAAAAAGGTATAGAAAGACATGTAAAAATGCAATACCTGAAATACCAGGCACAACTTATTTCGGGACAGTTTGTTCTGGATGACAGAAAAAAGCTTTGCAAGTGGTTTGAGAAAGCTTGTAGGGTTTGCACAGTGTCTCAGCAAATTCTGCACTGTCTCCAGAATGTCAATCTCTGTACCCTGAAAGAGAGAGATAACTCTAAATAAATACTGAAACCTCACAAGATTATTTCATTTCCTTGGGAAATATTTCAAGACATGAAGTGAACATTGTTGTACATTATTCAGATCAGAGATACTGAATGAGAACAAAGAATTAGGACACAATGTAATCATCTCTCAGCAACCTTTCAATTAGACACAAGCACAGTGTTAGAGAAGACCATTATCACAATAAAGACTGCTTTTATGTGTCTTTCCTCAAATGATTCAAAGGACAGAAGAACTAAGAGAGCTCTAAAAAGTTGTCTTTCTTTAATCTGTAAAATGAACATTAACAGCACCATATACTTGTACGATCTCCCCAAACAGAAATCACATATGGTCCCCTAATGATTCACAGATTTTAAAACCCAAGAATAGTACTGTATAAGGTTTGCTTTTTATCCTGCAACAGACCAATGTAGCACTGTCCATTATACCACATGTACTGCATGTACTATGTACTCAACCATATGTATTCATATTGCTGTCCAGATGCTTCAGATTTGGAATGTATAAAATCCACAGTGAAGAAGAGCAATTATTTCAAACATCGCAAGTAATTTGGTGGATTGACTACAGTGGCAAAGCAGGCAAAGACTGCATTATAACTTCTGCAGACCTTCCCCATGAAAAGGGAAAACAAGGGCTGGGCACCAGCATCCCTGTGTGACTCGTACACATCAACATGCAAAGGCACCATGGTTCTGAGCAGACTACAAACACATGAAGACTCAACTTCAGGTTAATCATGAGAAATGGCATGTAATCGGTAAGACTAAGTGCATCTTAAACAAACAAATATACTTTATTAAAAGAAAAATGTATGTTTAATAAAGGGAGGAAGTAATTTTTACCTACCTGTTCCATGTTACTCTGATAAAGGAAAGGGAGGAGAAGGCTCACGAGCACGGAGTTCTGACTTTTTTCTTGTATAAATTTGCTGATCCTGCAAAATAGGACAAGGTAATTTACTCTTTCATATCAATTCAATCACCAATATAGAGAAAAGAAGACCTCTGTCAGCATTAGTGCCATTTCACAGGGCTTTGTCAGCTTGTACCTACCAAATTCATAGTATAAGCCTAAGTATTCAGTTCTGCATGACTGTGGTTATTTCTGTCCCTTTTCCTGCCCCCAAGAGGCATTGGTTTTGATTATCAGCAACAAAACCAGCTGGAATCAATTTCTGAAAACTTATCACCTCTGTCACCAGCAACTTGCAAGGTCAACGACAGATCCAGGTATTTACAATTGTTCTAAATATAAATATTTTGAGACATAGTGTAATAGCTTCCAACTTAAAAAGCACTAAGTCTCTTTCTTCCTCCCTTCGTCCAGCTTTTTAACTGTTTTGAGCTCTGAAGAATCACTTACTTGGAAAGTATACTCAGCTCTTTGCTGACTTGAGCTCTATACTTCTTCTTTTTCACCTTCTCCACATGTAACATTGTTTTGCTGAAGTACTGGAGTATGGCAGGAACATGAGGCAGAACCAAGCGGCAACCTAGGCTGAGGGGCTCTGTAAGGGATACAACAGTTAAGGGATACAACACCCAAGCAACAGCAGGGAGATCCAACCCCACACAAACAAAAGGGAAATTAAGACAAAGGTTTCATCAGTGGAAGAATACATAAATGGGAGCTATGAATGTGCAGGGCAGCTGGTGGCTGGGAACATGCACTAGCACTTGCTAAGACTAAGTTTAATGTGCTTGAGACCAAAGAAAGCATGCACAGAGAATAAACACTCTCCTCACAGATTTCAGTAACAGCCCTGCTAAGTGTGGGCTTATCAAAAGGTAACAAGAATGTTCTTCAAAGGTAGTAACCATCTCCTAAATTGAATGGAGCATTTATATATGTGGTTTTATTTATTCTACAACTGACTTCTTGTGTAAAATCAAAGCTGACTTAACAAGGGCACACTCTCCTTTTCACTAGCTTTGAGTGTTAGAGGTGAAAGAAGGCTCCACAGCAAACACAGTGCACTACCATTCCTGTCTTCTGCCTCAAAGGGCAGGTCTTTCTTGTCAGGGAGCACAGACTAAACAAAGTGATCCACGATCATGTGCATACAGGAAGGGTGCCTTTATGTTAAACATGATGTTTTACAGACATCAGAGCCAAGTCAGCACTTGTTCGAGAACTCACAGTTCTTGAACTTAGATCAGTCAAAGCTTCAAAGACAAAATAAGTCAACAACACATTTTCCCTCTTTATAGGGAATTTCTCCATGTTCTGGACCCTGACACTCAAATGTGAATCTCATCAGTCATTAAACAAGCAGGACTTCACAGTTCTTGAGCATGACAAGAAAAATTGGTACACTGACACTTCCATCTCCGCTGGGAGGTCTCCTTCCCCAGTAATCTCATCATAATCTAATACCTCCAACAAAAGCACCCAATAGGTCTCTCACAACTCTTAGGCAGGCATACCTTCTGTCACATCTCCAGTGACCATGACAACACAGTCAGTCACCCTCAAACTGCAAACCTGCTCCGTGGGTTCAAAATCTGGGCTGTTGAGAAGGCTGTCAGCTATGTCCATCACAAGAGTGGATGTGGCCTCAGACAGGTTCTTGGCTGACAGCACAGCAAACACATTTGACAGTATATCACACTCTGGGTGATCTGGCTGCTGCTTGGCCAGCAGGGGAAAATACCTGAGAGAAGGATTATAAAAAAATTAAGTTCAGAATTTTCAGCTTATAATTCTTTCGGGCAAGAAGTCATGCAAATAAAATGATCATCTTCCACTTCAACCAAAGAAAAAGTGCAAAAAAAGACAGAACAGCAGTGTCATGAAAAATAGCATGAATGGCGGTTGAGAGGTCATCAAGTCCCTTTTCTTGCTTCAAGATAGCATCATCTAAACCTAACCTTTTCTTCACAGCCCAAGTTTCCTGTTAGTCTATTCCTTGCCTAGTGATCCAATACCATTTTCCATAGAAGTTTGTATATAAGGTCTTCATGCCTACAAAGTGTCTTAAACACCAGATACTTTGGCAAAGGAAAACCAGTGAGTTTGTGGAAGAGGCAAAAATCACTCAAGACAGCTGAGTTGTAATTTTTCAGTGTCTGCATCAAAAAAAGCTCTCTTACAACTTCCAGTAACAGATTCTCAGTCACAGGTTCTATGCTGAACTTGTCCCAACTCCTTCATAAAATAGAAGGAAACAGAGACTCACAAAAACATGAACTAAATTATATATTGTAAAACTGACTTCCCACCTCGCAAGACTATGAAGTGATTGGTCAAGACAGACATATCCTAAGAAGTAAGATCTCCTCCTCACCTGTGAGTTGCATTTGGGCCACATATGTGCTTAGTTGTTAACATATGGAAAAAGCAGCCTAATAAAAAGTGAGAACTTGCATAAACTGGAAAGCTTCCCAACTGCTTTGACAGCTATCGAAAGAGTAACAGTCTAATGGAAAAAGAAAATAGGGGTTTTGACACAATTATTCATAACCTGTTATTGTGGGTTTTTTCCCTTGAATTTTGTGTATTCACAAGTACTTAGGCTTGTTTGCCAGAAGAACACTTACCTGGGATTCTTACTCCAGATGTGAATGAGTTTGAGCAGAAATGTTGGAGAATACTGACTCTCTGAAGACAATCTGCAGATCTAAAGGAGATAAAGATCAGATATCAATGCAATACAAGTAGGTAAAGTCACTTAAAAACCTCACCTCCAACAAAGACCTCACATTCTATAGTTTACCTTTTCCATAAAGCAATTTCATCCTCATTTTCCCAATGTTCTTAATATTTGTTGAATCACTCAGACTATTTCACTATTTACACAGTATTCCAGCTACCATTTTTGCCCTCCCCTTGAAACTGGCTCACCATGAACCTTCACATTTGTCAGAGACCTAGCAACCTCTCTTGGACATACCTATGAGATCTCAAGTAAAACACCCAAAACTCACTCCTCCCACACTTCCTATGCCCTGGCCACAGCACATTCTGTTCCAGCATCTGGTCTGTACCTACACAGCCTCACTGCTATAAAAGCACTCTCTCTGCTCAGAGAGAGGCTCAGACACTGCACTGCACCCCACGAACGGGATCTCCTAACACAGTTAACTTCAGTTAAGAGGTGCCCAGCCTAAGCCACACACAGTAGCTGCTGCTCCTTCACACGACTGGAAACAGGCTAAAGAGACCCGGTACACAAGTCTGGCTCCCTCTTCTTGGCCACTCTACAACCCAATAGGTTCTATTCAAGTCAAACACTTGGGTTTCCACCCTGACCACCCCTGGACTGTTAGCAGGGCACTGTCAGTGAACACACAGGCAGAGAAGGCTCCAGTGCATTTGGGGGTGATAGCCAGGATGGTGCATGTGGGGTTTGGACTAGCTCAGTTTGCTCAAGGCCTGAGCATAACAAAAGAAGGCAGGTCTGACCATCATAGCCAAGATTTTAGAAAACTTCTTCTAGTCCCAAAGACTGGTAATATTATTCCCCTGCATAACACAGAGCTTTCCCAAATGACATACGATGAAGAGTAAGCCATTAATCTAATCCTGCAGGACTGCTGCTGTGCAGGGTAACAATACTGGGCCTCTGAAGCAAAATCCTGGGCTATGAAGAGCAGCAAACTCCAATTCCAAGTACCATAGGCTTAAAAAAATTTGCCCTCTCTGCGAGTTTTTATACACCTCAGTTCTACAGCTTTAAAAAAGGAAAGCACACAAATCAAAATGATTCTTCTGCCAAAACCAAATCTTCATGGAGTTCATCAGTAGAGACTCCAGAGGGAGCTTCTGGATCATACTGCAATCCAAGCTCCAAAACTAGTTGTTTTCCTGACATCTATAAGGACAACAGGCATTCTAACTATTCAACAACATTACATCTTGTTCAGAGTTGCCCAGCATTTACAAACACAATGCTCCCTGAGACATTTAAGTGCTTTGCTGACTTAAAGCCCAAACCACATGCCTGAACTGCTTTGGCACTGCAGTAAACGTTCACTGCTTTGCACATATTGTACCCTGGCTGTGAGAAGACTTCACAGACAAGCCAGGAACATACAACTCACTGTTGCTCAGCCCAATGAAGTACAGAGCTACATGCACTACCTGGTACTATTTTATCTACTGTTTGTCCACATACACATACTAGACATCACATATTGTTACTGGTAGAGCAGAAAAACAGGGTAGGAGTAAACAATGTTTAGAGAAGCAGCTCTCGGGTTTCACAGACCACAGCAGTTACTCCCAGTGTTCTTTGACAAGCTTTTTGGCTGCAAGGAAGTTGGACATTTGGATACCTCAAAAGCCTCTATGGAAGAGCACTGTTGGAGTCAGACTCCCTTACACATTACCCTTTGCATGGAAGCAACTGCTTTCAGAGCAGAGACAACCCAGCAGCTGGTACAGACATTCCCTGATAATCTCAGAGCCCAGTGCACTAACACAGACAGCACAATTTCATTTTAAATACTGTGTGTTCTCTCTCACAACAGTGTGTTTTCCCAGCTCAGAGGTGATCTGAATTTCTCTGGTAAAAGGCCACAACCCTGTGCTTTGTCACTGTGCTCAAATCAAACTCCCAGCAGGCAGGCACAAGAGCACACATCCCACTGACAGACCCTGCTGGGTCCCTCCTCTCCTGCAGCAGCATTTGTTTCCACAGTCCCCTACCACAAGCCCAACAATTGTCACACAGGAAAGTAGTCAAGTGCATCTAGAAGTGACTAGTATTACTCAGCTCCCCTGAGACATCCAGGGAAGAAGTCTGTTTCTGTGGTTAAAGAACAAAGACATGGCATCTATTTTATTCAGATTAATTAATTTGTACTTTAACCCGTGACTTGATTATTCCAGGACTAATCAGACATGAGCCAAGAAACTGGCCTTGCAGAGACACATTGGAATGTCAGAATCTGTCTGAGGACACATTCATTGTAGTGATGGACATAGATGATGGATTTCAGTACAGCTGGAGTTCTCTGCATGGTATGCTTCACACAGGTTATTTGGAAAAATAAGAAATACTTACCTGAGGCCACACCACTGCATGGAAGACTGCATCAATCTCTTCCACACTAAAGCTGTAGGTCTCATAATCAGAAAAAAACTCTGCCACAAGCTTGAGACCAAGACGTCTCAAATTCTTCAGTGGATTAATCAATCTAGGTTGGATCTGTAAAAACAAAACCAAACCAACCCAATCCAGTAAGATCTTTGCAGAACAACTGCTAACTACTTGCTCTGAAATTAAATACAGCAATTCATTGACCACAGACACATCCTTTGCAGAAACTTCTGTTTTCTCTTGTAACTTGTTCACAATAGCAACCTACATCTCAAAGCTGACCTATTTTTTTCTAAGAGGTGCTTGTTCCTGCATTGAGTCAGTTACACAGGACTCCTTCAGCTCATAAAAAACCCATGCTGAAAGGTTTAAGACAGCAGTCTCTGCCCCTTTCAGATAAAATGCAGAAAGCTACACCACAATTACATTTCCAGCCCTGACACTTAAATAATTCTGTTTTAGACTGGAGAGGACCCAAATTAGCTCTCCACAGTGAAGTTGTACTTTGCACGCTGAGATCTACTGAGAAGAAATCAACAGATGCAGAGAAGGGGGGAGAAACAGAGAAGGCAAGAATGTGAATCACATCTTCCAGTGGCATGAGGTGGGGGTAATAGCATTTGGTTACAGGAGGATGTTTCCTGTACCCATTTAGCAGTTACGTTCCACAGCCTTTCTTGAAGAAAATACTTCGGCAAGAAAATCAGCCACACAGCCAATCATGAAGTTATTTATGCACTGATGCATTCTGACTCTTCTCCCTGAGAAGAGTCTTGACTTGAGCAACCTAAATTATTTCCATGCTGTGCAATGCAGCACATAGCACAAACAGATGAGGTAGCTCCACAGTGCAGAGGGACTGAACTCCAGTCTCGGAAACAACAAAGCCATGTCAGAGCAAATAAAGGTCATTGTCCGAGACTGGAGCTGTCTTGAGTCTCCACTATACATCATGGTCCAGCACACAGAACAAATGCTCTTCCTTTGCAAAGCAGCTTTTGTTGTCACTGAAAAAACAACACTGCTTTTTTTATTTGATGTACCTATTGACTTCTGAAGACACCACCTTCTACCACAAAATACACTTCTGATCCCTTTGCACCCAAAATTACAGGTAAAAAAGACAATGATGGAGGAAAAGGAACCAATCATGCTCTCGCCCAGGATCTTCCAAGTTGTGCTGAATGTGTATTAAGGGAGTGCAATCAGCTTCCAGGCAACAAAAGAGCTGCTTGAAAGCCCAAAGAAAGCACAAACCAAGATACTATTGCCAACCATGACCCCTAAACGAAATAATTTTAGGGCCCCCACTGTTCAATCACTATAAGAGCAGTTCTCTGAGTTCAAGTCTTTGAGAGGACAAAGAAATTCAATACTGAACACAATCAGTAAGAAACAGTAAATTAATAACTTGTCTTAAAGTGGTCAAAGTTGATGTTTAACTCTCCAGGCAGTATCAGCCTGCAATAAATTACTCTCAAACTCCAAGGATGTCTTCTAATCATTAGTCAAGATAAACAGATTTTTTCACACTCTTCCTTGAGCTTTTAACATCTCACGGCCTAATGAAGTGCTAAATTAAGTTCTGAGAAATGACAGACTGTCACTCCTGACATTGTGCATTACTGTAGTAACCCTGGCAAAATGCAACTATCCCATCAATGAATGAAGCAGCTTTTAAAACTCCTGTCATAGTTGAAAACATGTAGGCATATGCAATCCACTGCTTAAAGTCAGACTGTGGGATGCTGCTGTCCTCAATTTGCCCATCCTCTTCACAAATGAAGACAGTCACAAGGTTCTGTGCTGCATGCAGGTATCTATGAGACTTTGGATACTGCCTATTGCAAGGGCTTGCTTCGTTTGATGGATTTTTTTCACGGCAAGTTCTAACCTCAAATGCTCGCAGTTGGATCTTGGCAAGAACACATGTGCATGGTGACAAAACACTCATTACCTATCCAACTTGCTCCCATCATCTCATAATTCCTTTCAACACCGCAGTGATAATGATGACTATGCAGTTTGTGCACCTAATACACAGACAGGCTCTGCACCAGAAAGGTAGAAAAGCCTGGCTTAGTGTTATAGTTTATAAACAGCTGGCAACAGACCCCCCAAGCCAGCTGGACTAGAGCTCAGCAATCTCTGTGCTGCTCTCCTGGGTACAGGGCAGCAATAAGACATGCCCCACTTTTAGGTGCTGCCAATTTTTAACAGAATATTTCCCTCACCTGACCCTTTCTACATGTACAGTCATTACCCAGTCAGGGAAAAAACATTTGCAGTGCTCTGCAGATACCTGGCTAAGACCCAAATTATGACACTGGATTAAGTACGACTACTCCCAATACAGAGCTAAAGATGTTTATAGTGTCCAGAAAGCATGGCTGGTAGCCACGTTCTTCCTGTGTCCCATGACAGGAGACAACCACTGTAGAAAACTGCTGCGACCATGCACAATGCTGAGCTCCCACGAGGTCTAGCACTGCAGCGAAGCACCTTATGGGCAAGTTTTGCACAAAAGTCCTCAGGCAAGGAACTTTAAAACCTCTCCTTTCCTGGCTCATGTTTTATCCTTGCAGCCAAGAATCTCCATCTTTAAGGCAAATTTCAGCTTCTAGCCGTAAGACCTTGTTACAGATCTAACAACAGATCATTACAGCTCTCCCTCTTGTCCAACTCTCCACAAAACAGGCAGGAACAATGCACAGAGATCACCTCCAACTCTCTTTTTGGTAATGCAGACAAAAACCCAGTCCAAGTCAGCTTTCTAAATACATTAACTCTGCCTGCACTGCCTCAGTCCTGCAGCACTTTCAGACAAATATCATTAGCCTCTATTTTGACAGACATCTAATTGCTAAGCTTCATTCCACAATAGCATTTAGCTTACCTTTACCTGAACCAGTGTGTTGATACCTGAAGATGTGTTGATATGTGTAAGCTAAGGGAAGGAAGAAGGAAAGGCATTCAATTTACATATTTATTTGTATATTGTTTACATATATTGTACCTTCTCTCTTTGCTGGAGGATGCAGGATACCACAGCAGTCATGCAGAGCAGAATCTGTAGAATTTCAGGCAGATATTGCTGGATCAAATGTCCCATGTTTTTCAACACAACTTCGAGACCATTGAAGAGGCTGTGCTGACGCCCAAGAGGCAGGACTTTAGCTAAATCCAGCTCTGACATACTTTGAAGGACTGCAGTCTGGCAAGGCCCTGCGATAGGAAAGAGACAGCAAATTATCTAAAGAGGCATCATGAAGACACCTACTAACAAGAAAAATTTTTCAGTGAAAGACAGTGTAATTTGGCCCTAAATTACAGATCTGCAAATCCAGCTTTTTAAGTAAGAACAGCTCTGGGCCTCCATCTCTGTGACACACAGACATCTCCCACTGCTACAGTGCCAAAGCATTTTACAACCTCTGTTTACTGCCAGCATAGGCAGGCTAGCCTATGATGCCAGTCACTGCTCATTCCTGGCCTGCTACAGCTTATTTGCCCAGCTGTGGCAGGTCACTCAGTTTTTCTGACCTTGGACATGCCAAGCAAAGCAATCATGCTTTTTAAGGTAAAACTCAGGGGAGTTCTAGTCCTTACCAAGGATTTTCTTTCTTCCTTTCATGGCACGGTTAAGAGACAAGCACGTAACAGTATCAAGCGTATTTACCTCGTCACATTTCTACAGGTCAGGAAGTACCATACCCCCAGATTCTACAGCCTGTACCTACCATTACTGAACTGCTTCACAGCTTCAAAGAGTAGATCCAGGAACATCCGTATCTCCTCTGGCAGTGAGCCGGCAAGAAATCGCAGAACAATTGACATGCGAGTGCCTGCTGAGGACTTTCCCTGTGTTTTGCTCCCGGTTTTGTTTCTCATTCTCCCATAGAGAATTCTTCAAGAACCAAAAAGAGGTTACATTAGCTTTCAGCAAGCCATCTCTTTTCCAGCCTCCTATTCTTCACAAGAAACTCCATTTAAAAATATTTTCTAGTGAGAAGTTGAGTGAAGTTCTCCCTTTAGGGTCTCCACTAAATTACTACATATTGCCCAAAACCATCCCAGTGAAAGATCAGCTTCTGCTACTACAATGGAAGCTTTGCTGGAGACTTCAGGTATAAAACTCACTACCTGCATGACAACTTGCATCACTGCAAATAGCTGCCAATACTCAATGAACCAAAACATTCTCACAGGTCTCTGTAATCCTTAGTAGAAACAGTATGCACCAAAATGCTGTTTTTAAAGAAAACACCATTTGCGTAACACATTACATACATTTGTTAATAAGGAAACCATACAGAAGATCATAAACTAAATCATCTAACTACAGCATTAACCACAGGTTTCTCTCAACTGTTTAAAATGAGAAGCAGCAGCATTACATCTCTCCTTATGGTACTCTGACATGAAGCTTTTAAACTTGCACTTCAGGACACACCTCATAAGAACAGGGATGAGATCTGGTCGATGCTCTGTTTTCACTACTGCGGTCTCCTCAGAAATACTGAAATGGACTATCTCTTCTTTAAAACTCTTGTCCTCAAGTAGCCTTTGCAAGTTCTCCCTGAGAATAATAAACATTATTTGAGGGTAGAAAGGGTTATAAAAATAGACAGATATACACACACATGCATCTATATCTAATTACCTACCTATCCAATCTATGTCATATACAAAATATTAAAGTACTATTTTTTCTACTTTTTATAAAAAAATACTTAAAAACCCAAAAAGTTCAAGCTAGTTATGTAGAAAAGTAACTCCTAGACACATTCCAAAGAGATGATTCAACCACAAACTACAGTTTTATGCTGTCACTTTTTCTGGGTGGTTATAAATCATCAGTACAAAAGTCCTCTTTGAAAACGATGGAACTGCTAAGCCTTCTGACACTATTCTGGGACAGAATGGAAGTGTTATCATTTTCCTTTCAACAAAAAAAGACGCTGATCAACCTCAAGACCTTATTTTCTGTCTTAGATATGGAACATACAGCTGGCTAAAATTATAATTTTATAGTATGTCTTCAACAAATACAGGAAAAACTGTCATTGAGACAACTGACCCCAAGCGGCCTTCTGGTATGTCAGACTCCTTTACTGATGCCAAAATGATACACAAATTTTTACCTGTATGGCAGTAGATGAGGATGCTTGTATGTCATTATACAGTCAAGAGCTATTCTTTGTACATTCTGGTCTTGATGGGACAGTAACTACAAATAACAAAATAAAGAAAATGAGCTCCCATCTAGAAGTGCTTACTGAAAATAGTGAAACAACCCATAGGCTCTAAGCTCAAGCAGGTTTTGGACTAACTTATCAAAATGGAAACAGAATGTATGTGTTGCCAGTACAAAGCTCAGACGTAAATGCACAACTGTCACTCAAAAAGTGGGCATGGCTGCTCATATTTCATATATACCTTTCCTTCCCATCTACATAGGATAGTTGTAATATTTCTTTTTTCATGATTGTCTTTTGGACCACTATCAGATTGCATTTACCTCTAAAACCAGTTACCAGCTTTGTATCTGGAAAGACTGGATTAAAAAGCAGACTACTCAAACAATTCAAAGACATCCATATTTCTTTCCTGTGACAAACACAAAATACTCCTAAGACTTGACACACAAATCTCACTGAGATTTGCCCTCTCTTGAAGACAATTCTTCATAACCTACGCACTAAACACCACCAAGCAGTGGTGCACCAAGCCTCTCTGAGTTCAAGAAGTGTTTGGACAATACTCTCAGGCACACGGTGTGATTCTTGGGGGTGTCCTGTGCAGGGCCAGGAGTTAAGACTCCATGATCCTGACAGGTCCCTTCCAGCTCAGTATATGCTATGATTCCATGATTCATTAGGATTCTGAAAAGAATTTAAGAAATACAGAACATTTCCCTAAGCAGCATCTTTATCAGCTCTTCTGTCTCCTACCAAACAGCACATGCTGGAGTCATCAAAGCTCACTTTGCCATGAGGTCCCTATGCCAGATGGTCACACCAGCCATTGACATACATATACTAAGATACAGAAAAGCAAACAGTAAGTGATGAAGTAATATTTCTTATGTCAGGCTGTTCTTCCCACACTGTTTTGACCTGTATGTAACTGTCCAATATTTTCCTAAGAATACAGGCAAGCAAGCACATGGATCAACTCTTTTTCTAAGCAATACTCTGAGGCAGACTGAAACAGAGTGGATGTTTGTTAGAGATTTTCAAATTTAGGGACTAATGAATGAGCCTTTCAACTCCCATAGAGGGTTCCATGTGAAACCAATTTAATTCTACAGCCCACTGACCACAGCCTCAGAAAACACAAATTGGGAACAATGAGAGCAAATCCCAAGGATCTAAAGAAATCCACAATCTGGGAACCAACAAAACCCTGTTAAACTAAAAAATAAAAAACCAACACCCGCTCAAGGATTGTAGGATAAAGACTTAGAATCCCTCTTTAAAGATGTATTTTTGACAATTCCTTCAGGGAAGTCCCTCAAAAAGGAATCTTAACAAATAGAATATTTTTCAAGAAGAAATTCTATTTTCTTTTTTGATGCAAAATGATCTATTGTTCACACTGACCATACTATTCATAGACAAAACGCTACAGGACAAGGACAAATCTCCTTGGCTCTTCCCCAAGCTTTGCATTCAAAATCCTCTTCCAGATCCTGCTGGAAATGGAAGTGAAAGAGACTCCCTCTGCAGCCACTCCTTCACCTTGCCAAAGACTATGACTTGTCTGCTTCCAGATCTGTTTGCATGCACCACTCCTGGCAAATTAAGCCAGGTATCTTAAGCAGGTCTTTGCTAAAGGGACTCATTTGAAGTGAAGCCTGCCATAGAGCCCTCTCAAGGACAGCTCCTTTCTCAGCTATCATAGCTCAGTTCAGAAAACGACAGGTTTCTGCAGTATCAGATACTGCATTCAAATAAGAAAGAGTTCATTTATTAGCAGCAATTCTAAAAGCCAGCAAATAGCATCACCTGGGTATATAATGCATTCAACTTCTGCTCCAGATACAATGCACGAGGATTTGAGAATTTAGAGAAAACTTTTAAGTGGGCTATTAGTTGCCTGTAAAACAAAACACATCCATTACTTATTAGAATGCCCAGAACAAACAAACCTACATGATCATAAACAAGTGGGGAACTTTAATTAAAATTTAATTAAAACTCATTAACAAGAAAAAAACCAAAAAAACAACACAAGCTACAGCACTATTTTGGACACACCAAGCAGCTCCTTCCAGCTGTTACTTCACTGCACAGAGAATGCTACTTCCTCAGTAGCACTGGATAGGTTCAATTTTTGATGAGAAAGGAGTACAGTCAGGATGCAGCTCAGTTCTCTCTGACAGCCCAGCCTTGAACTGTGAATTCACCAAACTGGTGAATTTACTTCTTTGTTTATTCACTTGTCCTTAGCTGGTCCACATTGCTCCTATCAGCACGAAGGGCTGCATTCAGTCACAGATGGTGCTGGACTTAACACTAGGTTGGCAAGGACAGATGGGAGTCAGTTCCTCTAGAAGTGGCTGTCACATCACATCTGCCCCACCTCGACTTCATGGGAGCAGACAGAGATGACCAGAATAAGGAAGGTGCAAGATCTCCTCTACCATACGTGCTGTGGGACTGGCAGAAGCTGCCCTCATTCAGCTGCTCCCCCTGGTAGTTTACACTGAACTCTCCAGGCACTTAGCTGAGCCACCCTCCTCCACAGCTGGGCACAGTCAAGGGACAAGTATGGTGTCTTCCAGTAACCCCACACCGAGCTCGGGGCAGGTGTGTCCTCCCAGTGCCTCAGCCAGACCTCACGGGCCAAAGGGGGCAGCCCCACAAGGGCAGCCCTACCATGGCACAGGCCTGACTGCATGAGCTGCTCAGGGTGAAGGGAGGTTACTACAGAACTCATTAACATGCCCCCGTAAATCTCTTATGCCTCTGTTACTGCTACCAGGAGCTAATGTGTTCCACTTAACCACACGTACATTTTGAGATGGAGGTTGAGAAAAAAAAATAAAAAATCTTGGACTGTCAACTGTATTTTAATTGCTGCTAATTTGCAGAGAGAAGCCCGAGTCTGGAAACAGAATGAACACCCACAGGACACCTGGGACTAAATGACAATTCAGGTCACATATCAAATACTTGTCTTGTTCCAACACGTAAGACAACATTTTGAAGTTCTCTGTCATTATAAGGGCCATCCTTTGCAGAAGAAGTGTCAAAATAAAAATCTTCGTGATGTATTTGTAAGGGACATTTGACAGAGGTCATAACTGTGGAGAATTCATACAAAGACCCACTTTCTCCAGGTATCCAACACTGCAAACAATGACATTACAGCAACATGTAGCTTCAGTCTATCAAATAAAAATCTTGGTCCCTAAAAAGAAAACTGGGACCAAGATTTATAACAGGCAGGAAATGGCAGAATCCCAGTATTAAAATATCTAAACAAATAGTCTCACTTTTCGAAGTGATTGGCAATGCCCACAGTTTCAAAAGACTAATAGATACACATAGAGAAGTCAGGGAATTGTAGGTACAAGAGTCTCTGAGAACTTCAGAATACTACATAATTTTTGCTTAAAGTAAAACACACAACAGACTGTCAGCAGGTAATGAGATCATGATAAAGCCTGGGCAGTGTATTTGGATTTTCAGTACTATGCAATCAGAATTTCTGACTCTAAAGTGCTTACCATCCACTGCAAAATGATTAAGTGCAAGCAAAAGAAGAAAAAATAATATATACAAAAACACAGCTTGTATCTCAACAGGAGCTGCTGAATCTGCCTTTCCATGAAAGCACTATCAAGGGAAATCTAAAAATACTTACTTAGCAGCAGCTCTTCTTGTTTTCTTTTTTGGTAGTTCTACACTAATCAATTCCCCTTCTTCCCTTTCTTCTTCCTCCTCCTCCTCCTCCACAGTAACATCATTCATCTCTTCACTGGGTATTTCTTTTGCTACTATAGTACCACCAGTTTTCTTTCTGAGATCTTGAGATGGAGCCACTAAGGAATCTGCTGGGTAGTATTCATTTCTGTGTTTAGAAAAAGAAAGAAGAAATTAAGAAGCATAGCATTTTGGGGGTTTCAGGGAAACAACTACTGAAAACTCCACAATACACCACTCTTATTATAAATGGCACTGTGCCTTGGGACACTATATGGCTAAAATTCCCAAAGAAGTGTATTTCACCTTCTTTGCCTACACTGCACAGAGATACAAGATAGTGATCAAATACATTAGAGGAGACTGGAGGTACCTGGTGGAGGTGAAAAGAGAGATGTGAATCACTCAACTGCTACAAGTCTGTAAAGAGGTTACACAGAACACAATGAGGATTTACTGGAGTGGGCAAATCCCACAGTGAACAGTGAGTACTGGCAGTGTGAAAGCAAGGAAACTGACCTACTGCAGCATGGTTGGATTTTTCCAGGAAGGCTAACAAAACAGGCTTTCTGATATAGAAAAGGAATATCAGAAACCTTTTCCCTGCCATGAGCTTGCATCCACATTTCAATCAAAGGGTTATCTTAACTGGAAACAGATGTCTCATCAACCATGCATCCAAGAAATAAAGTCTGTAATGGGATAGCCAGTCTTAAAGCTCAGCAACACATTGAAAGCAATGTGTCCTCTCAACAGAAAAATAAACCTTACTTACCGAATAAATCTCAAAAGAAGGGGGGAAAGTTCCCTTGATCGAGGCTCCACTCTGTCTGGAAACTTATCCAGTGCTTTCCACAGTAGAAAACGGTAGTTTGTGTGGTCCAACCGTTCACTGCAATCTGTTCTACTCCTCAGCTGCTCCAGAAAGACAGTTCCCATTCCTCCTTCTGGCATCTTCTCATTTTCTGTTTCAGCAATGCTCTCATCCTGTTCATCTAGTTCATTTTGCAGCTCCATTTCTAGAGAAGACATGAAGAAAATCATTTCAGGTTACTTCATAATCGCCAGTAGCAAGGCATTCATTTTCCATTACAAAAGTAATACATTTGGTGACATGCACCTGTTTACACAACTGCATCAAGCACTGATCTGAAAGACACACATTGCTTAAAAAGGATTCTAGGATGCCTTACAACCCTGACACATCTCAATTAGGCTGAGTTCCCTCAAACAGAGAAGTTCACAAATGCTGCATGCTCATTGCTCCATCTTCAAATATTAGATTCAATACACCCATAGGCAATCCTCAAGAGCATACACAAGAAGGACAGTCTGCAGAAATTCCACTCAGTTCGTAGAGTATAAAGATGGTCAGCCCCCTTATATGGGTTTTGTCATTGTTCCTGACCAATCTGAGCAGAGCCAGCCTCAAGAACAGATGAAACTGCTGCCTGGCTTCCCACAACCTCCAACTCCCTCCCATAATGCACGTGCCTTTTCCATTTACTTCTTGGTGTTTGGGACAGCAGACACAATTTCATCTCAAGCCTCTCCAATCCTGCCCTGGACATAACATTAGTACTCAAGAACCCTGGTTCTGAATTCCCCCATCACACATAAATTTGGGGCACATAAAAAACAGTCACGTAATTCACAATTAGCTGGGTTACTATCGTAACAACATTTCAGAGCAGTGACTTACCAGCATAAGTAGCAGCCCTCTCCAAATGTTCATGTAAGACCTTCCAGAACTGTTTATTCTCCATTTCCTTTGCATGAGAACTAAAAAAGCATAAGACAGTTTATTAAAAGGGAAATAAAAACAGCAAGCATCGCTCAGCTAGTTAACAACTAACACAATCAAAGGCTTTGATCACTGCTTTAATGTGGGTGTCCGAAGACAGGACATCTGCACAATACAGCTGTAGCACTTTCTTGCCTTTTCTCATGGATCTCAAATGTCAACTGTTATTAAAATAATCTGGTTGTATCTCATGACTTCAAATGAACTCAAATTGAGTAAAAATGTTCTCAAGCTCTCTACTGACTTCTGTACAGTAAATTATACAGAACCAAAGGAAGAATTACCATGGACATATCTTTTGAAGAGCTCGGTTTTTTAAAATTAATTCACTAGTTTGAAGGGGAAAATCCCATCCTTTTTAATCCTACAATAGAGGAGAAAGAAAAAAAGAAGATAAAGTCATGTCGAAAGACTAACTTTGGTATTTAGCTCAGCTGTCACCATGGTGAGACTTCCCTACTCTTTAGTAGGATTTAGAGGTTTTCCAGTAAGGACAGAAAAACTGGAGACAGGGAAACTGAGAGGGACTTCTTGCTCCTCTAAGCATTTGTGAAACACAAATCAAACCCTGCTACCACAAATAAAAACTGAGGTGCTGTTTGACTATATTGGTTGCAAGTTCCCTTTGAAGTAAGAAAAATCAGGAACCAAGTTAAAAAGTAAGAGTCTACACAGGTTGAGATTTGAAAGATTAAATTAATTTCAGAGGATTTCACATGAAGGTTCTCATGCACAAATCTCTCCAAACTGGACGTTTTTACCTCAGCATTTTCTCACAGAAAAATAAGAGGAATGTTCTGTGAGACAATCACAGATTGCAGCATCCAACTGCATATACTCACGTTATGAGTTCAATTACAGGATCCCAGAGAGGGCTGAAGTTAATATAAAGCATTCCTAGTAAATACCGAAGAGGCACCTAGAATGACATGTAATACCATCTTATTGAGATGTAAAAAGCAGTAGTTAAAGACCAGCCAACCCTTTCTAACCTTTCCTCCTCTCACAGAGGAAACTTTGATCAAAAAAGTTCTCAGAAATGCTACAAGCATGAGGAAATCCAGAGCCCATTTACTGTAAGCTACACTGAGATCTAGTAACCTTATCTAAATGACATGAATGTGGAAAAACCAGTTCAGCACAGATGATCTGGACTGTCTGTCTCCCCCTCCAACTCCAGTGGTGTTATAGCAGCATTAGGGAACTCAGAAAGAGGAAGGTTTACCCTGTGGACTGGCTCCTTGCTGAACTACATGCAATAGGAATGACCTACAAGCCTTCCTCATGGGAGCTACAAGTCAAAGTAAAAAAATTAGATAGGTACAGCAACAGCCAAAATAATTAAAGAAACCCCAACCCTCAGACCAAATCCACGAACACTTAATTAATGAAATGTTGCCCATTCTAACATCCAGAAGGTAGAGCCCCTTTAGCTCACCAGCACAGGAGATTCAAGAGTCATGGGCATACAAGATTTTCACACTGAAGCAAGATCCATAAATGAGGGTCACCAATGGTCAGTGAGAGTTCAACCACACTGAGGGTATGGCAATGTCATGATTTTAAATTTGCTCACAACTTGCTTCTCCCTGGAGTCATTTGCCTTCCTTTCCATGATATCTAACCCAGATTAATCTGACTGTGGGCCATTTATCTAGATCCCACTACTAAACACAGTACTCCTAAGGACAACGGGGAGCTGTGATCCCTACTAATGAATAAGTTTTCTAAAACCTAATCTGGGAGCTAATTGATTTTTTGATGCACTCTTATTAAAAACTCTACAATCCATGTAACGGAGTAAGAACATTCTCTTGGAATAAAGGAATGTGACAATTGCTTTTTGACAATAAATCCTTACCTCCTGCAAAGATCCACTTAGTATTGCAGGCTGCACTATGTCACATCTTAGTTTCCTCAGATGGAGAAGTTTCTCTCTGTAATCATTCACTGTTGCTGGCACAAGTTCTGCTTGGAGTAATATGGCAAATACTGGCTGGAAATCCCCTGTGCCATCACTCTGAACGAACAAGTGACATGCATTTTGTTAGAGTATCTTTATCTTGTTGAAAAGTATTTCAACGAAACTACAAACTCCCAGACATTCTGGACCAGAGGGACTTGCTCTGGTTTCAACCATTTTGGCATAAAAATTTACACATCTGAAAACATCAGAAGGCAGGGGGACAAAGATAAAACTGGAATGTGAAAACACAGAAGCAGAGAATAACCTCTACCAGATACATGTTTTGTTTCTGCAAAGTGGAAAACAGTTGACACACCACATCAAGCACAGATGGCTTTGAAACAGTAAATGAAAAGTTCTAGTCCTACCTCAATCTGTGTAGAAGGTGGATTATCAAAATGGTTTAGAATTCGAACAGTCAATAGCCGGACCTATTCAAAGCAGAAACATATGTCTGAAGCATGCAGGCTATATACACAGACACATATACACCTACACAGAGGTTAATGTTCTGTGCAGGAGACTGATTTCACTGGGTTCATCTTAGAGCTGAGAAATGGATGAACTCCTGTAGTCTAGAGTGCAATCAAAAATGAATGCATTAGGCTCCTGCTCTGATTTACCTCTAGGGAAGGGGCAAGCCTCACAGGGCTAACAGTTAACCTCTGTTAACTCATGCCCCATGGACACAGTTCTAAGCAGACACTATGGAAGTAAAGCTTTTACATAGTCACGTTTCTCCTTTCAGACTTCATAATTTAACTAAGTTTACTTAAATTACATTGTTAAAATATAAATTACTTTGCGTGTGCTCAAAAAAGCAGATTACCTTGGAAACACCAGTGGAAACATTAGGATGCAACTTCTCAAACAAGTCCATTAGGTTCCCTTGGGAAAGGGGTTCCTGGCAGCCACACAGTGCCAACCTCGTGTAATAAAGATCAGCCAACAGCAATGCAGAGGGGTCTGAAGGGAAAGTGCTAAAACAGTGGAGTGTTTTATTAGCATCCAGAGAGCACTGCAACAACATTGATACTTGAAAATAAGGCAGTAGTGATTACAACATCATGGGAAAATTCCACATGATTTCGGACTCTGCTTATACCAGCAGGCCAGTGAAGTCAGACTTAACCAGCACACACTGGCCTGCAGTCACAAAGCCCACAGCAGCCCAAGAGGCATGGGATTTCTCCTTTGTGTTCATCAGGCTTTTCAAGATGGGGCTTACATGCTGAATTCACCCCTCCCCTCCATAGATCACACAATGGCTTCTGCTACCGCCCAGGTGCTCAGTGATCAACAGAAATAATCCAGGCTTAGGTAAAACACCAGAAATCCTGCCTGCTCACACAGAAACCTCCTTCTGCTACCTTACATCCCTTGCTCCAAATAGGTTTCACAACCCCAGCCCAAAGCTGGCAGAAAAGCATTAGAATGAAGCTCGCTGACAATAATCCCTGCCTGATCTGGGCAAGCTGTTTCATCTCCATCATGCCTCAGACATGGGCACCATAACTTCCTAACTGAACAGGATATCTGGAACCTCAAGACACTGAAGACTTGGAGATACTTCCACCCAACAGTGATGGGGAGATGCTGGAAAGAGATTAATGGTCTCCCTCAATCCCTTCAGCCACTCAGTTTTATGTGCCACTTATAAATAAAATAGAGTTAAATAAAAAGGAGTATACAAAACCTCCTCCCACTGCATAGCAAGCACAGACATGGATATGTAAGGACATGGTGGAATCCCAACACCACCAGCAAACTACAGAAATTCAGGTTTTTGACACAGCTCAGAAAGTGCTGTTTCTGTCTCTATAACCATTATAATGCAACTCAGAGTTACTAAGTGTAGCAGTCCTAAGTAAAACTAGAACCAACTTACTTGGCACACTACCCTGCAGCTTTCTAAGAAAGCATGAGTTTGCAGGGAAAGTGTCACTGAACAGGCAGCGCATCTACCTGACTCTCCACAAACAGTGCTTACAACTTTGTTCCCTTACATAACCGCAACATTGAAGCAATGCACTGGCATAACAGAAAGGGCAATGCACAAAGAAACATTTAATGAGCTTCTACATAAAGGCAAAGTCAACTCTTTGCCCTACCAAGGAGAATCATGAAGGACCACAGAACATCCAGAGTTTACTTACATCACCAAGCTCTTGACACGCTCCACAGGTAACAAATGGAGTACTTCAGCAGACTCCACCAAACTAAGAAGAGTACTTACAGCTTGGCAGGCCACAAACAGGCTTCCTAGAGCAGAGAAAGAACAAGAACAGCTTGTATATTTACTCAGCTCTCAGTGACATGCTTGTATGGTGCTTGCCCATCCTGAAATGACTGGAGTCACAGAAATAAGCTAACATATGGATCCTAGAACTGGCATGTGTATTTTCTAATCATTATCATAACACATAAAAGAAATGCTCCTCTGGCTATCAAAGTAAGTGCCTCCTCCAGCAAGCCAGCATTGAAAGCTGTCAATAGGTCCCAGTTTTCCATCACACCCATATGTGCAGAAAGCAGAGGTTTGGAGCTAAGCACTGTGGCAAGAGTCTCAGACAGCACAATGCTGTAAAGGAAGAACTGCTGCCAAATTGATAAGAACATAGCAAAACCAAAGCAAGGTGCCTATACACCTGGAACTTTGGCAATGCACTAACATACAAGACCTTCAAAGCTGTCCCACGTACTTAAAGACTGAGTATTCATCAGTGAATGGCAGGTGAGTTTGCTGAATTTTGTCTCCTTCCTAAACCACCGAGAGTCCTTTAGGGATGGAGGGGTTCCCAAAAGCACAGGATACCCAAAGCCCTATCAGGCAAGAAAGGAAAAGGGCAATTCCTTTCCCCTGATACTTGCTAGCCAGTAGGTTGCTTTCTAAAAAAAAAAGTAATTCCCCTCTCCATCTCTTCCCAAGCTGAAGAAACACTGTTCCTACACCAGACAAACTGAAAAAAGTTTTTAAATGATATATTTTTAACATGTTGGCAATAGAAAAGAAAGGCAAGTGAGCATTCATCTCCTGTTTATTCCTCTGAAAACGTTTCTCTATTCCAAGTTGCTTACTCTCCCAGGTGTGTGGCAAATCCTGCTCACCGTTAGCCTCCGTAAGAAGCTCCTCAAAGAGAAGGAAGAAACAGCAAGTAATGACAGGATAAAGCTTTCTGCATCTATAGTGTAAAGACACACATTCCTAAACTCCAATCTGCATGCTGTTTGGTGGTAGCATGCCTGCACTGGACAATTAGACCACCTCATTAGACACACCTTTATGATCACTAAGTGAAGAACTTCCATACTGCCCCTGAACAGCTGCCAGTGACAACTTGCTGTTGCTCTGTCCCAGTTCTCAAGCCAGCTTCCTTGCACTCCATAGCAATCATAGAAAACCACCCAGTTCTGGGACTTGCACTTTTCCTCAGGGCTCAGAGGCCAGGCACGTCAAATAGGCAGCACAGGGCTGGGAGCCTTGCACAGGCAGTGAGAAGAGACTGGAGTCCTAGTAGAAAGTGAAGGAACTGCAGAAATCATGGAGGTGAAATTCCAGAGGATGAAAAAAAGTGTACAGGAACCCGTTTGGGAGAAGGGTGAGGAAAACCAAACAAGTAAGCGTAAGATGGGACAATAAGAAGCATGAGTATAGGACTGAGGTTGCATTTGTTTTCTTTTCCCTTATGGGCAAAGGAAGAAATAGCAATGTGCCTCTTGCATGCACACAGAGCTCGTGCAGAGTTGCTACTGTCACCAAAGAGGAGACCCAAGAAAAGAAACTTTGGGTATTCCTTTTTTTAGAGTAAGTACATTGCCAATGAAACAAATCACAACAGCATGCAAATCCTGCAAACATGAAAGAGGAAAAAAGTCTAAATCAAAAAGGGCCATGCTTGACAAAGACTAGAGAAGAAAAAGCAACAGAGCTGACTGAAGGAATATTAACGTTTAGGAATATTAACAAAGGTATTGTAAATAGAAAATGACAGATACTAGACAAGCCCTTACAAACAAAGGAACAATGAACACTTATTTACAGTTTGGCACAAGGCCAAATACTTCATACCCCTCTACCTGAGTAATAACTTCCCTGCCCTATGAAGCTCAGGTTTTTTTTTTTTCTGGCCAGTGAGGACAACCAGTGATCACCCACGCCTGGAGGAGAGATGCAGCATTTTAGAACTGGAGGTGCCACTTGGGTCAGATATGGTGTGCTGGTTTTGGCTGGGATAGAGAAAGTTTTCTTCATAGCATCTAGTATAGAGCTGTGTTTTGGATTTGTACTCGAAACTGTTGATAACACAAGGATGTTTTTGCTACAGCTGAGCAGCGCTCACACAGCATCAAGGCCTTTTCTGCTTCTCACCCCACCCCACAAGTGAGGAGGCTGGGGGTACACAACATGTTGGGAGGGTGTCATGATTTCACCCCAGCCAGCCACCAAACCCCATCGTAACCACTTGCTCACTCCCCCACCAGCAGGATTGGAGAGTGAATCAGAAGGGTAAAAGCCAGAAAAATCATGAGTTGAGATAAAAGACAGGTTAATAGGCAAAGCAAATGCCACATACACAAGCAAAACCACAAGGAATTAATTCCCTGCTTCCCATGGGCATGCAGGTATTCATCCATCTGTAGGAGAGCAGGGCCCCACCACTCGTAATGGTTACTCGGGAAGACAAACACTATCACTTCAAAATGTCTCTCCCTTCCTCCTTTTTCCCTCCACTTTATACATTGAGCCTGATGTCCTATGGTCTGGAATATCCCTTTGGTCAGTTTGAGTCACCTGTCCTGGCTGTGTCTCCTCCCAGCCTCCCATACAGCCCCATCTTGTCTGACAGCATGGTTGTATGAGACGCAGAAACGCCTTGGCTGTGTAAGCACCGCTCAGCAATAACAAAAGCATCTCTATGTTATCAACCCTGTGTTTCAGCACAAGTCCAAAGCACAGCCTCATACTAGCCCCTGTGAAGAAAAGTAACTACCTCTGCCAAAACCAGCACAAGGGAACACAGCTGGGACAGCTGACCCCACTGACCAAAGGGATATTCCAGACTATATGGCATCATGCTCATATATAAAGCTAGGAGAAGAAGGAAGTGGGAGACATTTGGAGCGATGGTGTTTGTCTTCCCAAGTCAGCTTTATGCATGATAGAGCTCTGCTTTCCTGGGGATGCCTGAACATCTGCCTGCCCCTGGGAAGTGGTGAATGAATTCCCTGTTCTGCTTTGCTTGTGTATGTGGCTCTTGCTTTACCTACTAAATGGTCTTTACCTTAGACAACGAATTTTCTCACTTTTACCCCTTTGATTCTCTCTCCCAGGGCAAGTATGAGCACGTGAACAGCTGTGTGGTGCTTAGCTGCCAGCTGGGATTACACGACAGTCCTTTCTGGCATCCAACATGGGGCTCTCAAAGGATTTGAGATAACATATTTGATTGGAATGTGCTAGATGGAGTTTATAGCTGTTATTGCTGTTTAGCTATTAACTAATAGACAGTAATGTCCCAAACTTTGCACTACAGATTTGAATTGAAGGTTATGAATCAATAGTGTCTTCACTTGACAGCATTTCAGCCTGGATCTGGTTTAGATTGATTTCCACCCTCTTCTTTTCTCACTTTCTTCTCTGCCTTCCCAATTAGGTAATATCTCTGTCTTCCACTATGCAGAACATCTGCCACTCCACTACTATTACGAACAGCAAACATAGTATTGTTTCCTGGAGGTTGTTTCCTCCTAAGCTTTGCTCTTCTATATTTACTTGAGTTAGCAAACCATTTTGGATATAATGCTGCTATTCATTTTCATGCTTTGTGTCATTAGAAAAACTACTTTATAATTTTTTATATATCAAAAGAGAGCGAATAAATAGGAAGTAACTGTAACTGACCTTTGCAGAGGCTTCCTTTGTCAATGGCTGTTAAGAGTGAGTCTATAAAACTTGTCACATGAGGCAGAATGTTTTCTTTGTCCATTGGTCTGTACAAAGGAAATAGGAAGACTTATCTCTGTTACACTGATACATACACATATGAAAGCTTTCTTTCATATCTATCTTATATTAAATTACAGGTCGCTCACCCCGAGCTTGAAACCAGCAGCAAAACAGCTTTGCTATTTCTGATTCACAACTTAAGTTGTAGCAGTTATTGCACCTTCTTTCTAACTATTCCTTCAATAATTACTGAAAAAACACTGTCAAGAGAGGGTAATGCTTAAAACAGAAACTGAAATATGTCAAGAACATCTCTATGTACTGAAGTACTAAATTTAGCGAGTAGGCAATCAAGAAACTGATATTCTATTCCTGTCCTTACTGTTGACTCATGGTATTTCCACATAGTATTTTTTTTGCCTTCTAAGCCCAGTTTCCTTAACCTAGGGATAGTAATTAGTGTCCTTTCCAAAATAAAGTGATTTCTTAAAGAAAGTGAACTAGACAGTATTACAGAAATACATGACAATAGTACCTTAGAATATCCCTTACCTAATATGTGGCAGTACAACCAAGGCAACCCAAGACCGTGACAGGTCAGTGATGTCTTCCTTCTCTGGTAAATGGATTAAAGACAGTACATAGTCCAGTACCGGTACTTCTGCCTTTTCTCCTTGTCTTTTACTTGTTTGTTGTCTTGTATTATAGCTAAAAATAAAACCAAACTTTTTAGCAATCCACCACTGCATATCAGAGATTATTCCATTTCCTTCTATGATACTCAAAATTAAGTTTGCTATTTCCAGTATAAAGGACTTGGACAACCCGAGGGATTTTTTTTTTTCAATGTCCTCTACAAAATACCATCTAGTCATGCTGAAGAGCACAAAACGTGGCCCATAAGAAATGTTAGGTCTTTATTCTGAGTTCAAGCAGTATTTCTAGAAGACTAGTTCCCAGTTGAACACCCTCGCAAATAGGACATTTAGACTCTAGAAGCACCTGAGAGTCAACTCTATGACTGCCCTTAATAAACCACAGTCACATTGACATGTGCACGACAGATGCATGACAGAAAACAACCAGTGAGGTAAACGTTTTATGACTTAAAGGGAATCACAGGCTGAGCCCAAATCAACAAGCTGAAAGGGCTGACACCATACTGGGACATATGAACAGTACTTCACACTCCATGGACAGCAATCTTTCCATTCCACCCAGTGCTTGCAAGATCACAGTTAGAAGGCTATATAGGCTTCACCCTTCAAGAAATACAGAAGCTAACAAAAAACCAACATCGAGAATCATTAGAGGCTTAAGAAACAAAATTTACGAGATAAACTTCAAGGAATTAGAATTGTTGGTCCAGGGAAAGAAGCTCTCAGACATTTCTGATGATCAAAGCCTGCTATTTGTAAAAGCTGGATGCTAAGAGTAAGAAATATTCGGCTCTTTATGTTCCCTGCAGATAAGCAGCAAAGGATTTAAACTGCAGGAAAGGAGATTTAATTCATGTACTGAGGACTGGGGACAAGACCCCAACAACAAAAATAGACCCCAAAGAAATCAAAAAACACTTGTGTAACCATAAAGTACTAGCACAGACTGCCAGAGGCAGCTCGGGAATCTCCACTATTGGGGTATTTAATAAATATTTGGTCGAACATCTTTCAGGACTGGTTTAGGACTTGCCAATTCCATCCTACATAGGAGACGGAGTATGCAACTCTTGAGGTGTCTCCCAGCCCTAACTTCTACCACTGACATTGCAGGAGCACAAAAAAAGTCCAGGTAGGACCAAGGTTCCCTCAGTTATGTACTCCATACCACTGAAAAACCAGACAGATCAACAAACAAAGAAAAACATGGGAAGAAAACCAAATTTAATTATTTTGATTCAACCTTCTGTTCTCTAAATCCCAATACCTTCACTCTTACTACATAAAAATAGGAAAACCCAGAGAGTGGTTTGCTTTTAGGAAAGATAAAGCCTTACCTAAAAGGCAATACAATTCAAAAAGTTTTGAACTCTCCGAGTTAGTGATTTTTCTAGTAATTCTATCAGTAGGTTAACAACAATCATCCTGTGCTGCAGTGGTTGCCCCAAAGAGGCTCCAGGGGAAAGCAACCATTTCATTGCAACAAAGCTAGCTTTGCAACTATAAGCAGTCAAGCTGTGCCAGCACAGTGCTCTTTCTGGATTAATTACATGCCCTTTGGTATCCAGCTGTGCTCTATGTTAAGACTATAGTACTTCTGCCAAGAAAGTTCACGGACAAGATATATGCATACAGGGAAGAAAGATGTGGCACAGGCAGGAGGTTAGTAATAATAGAGAACCTGAACTGCAGCACTCACTACAAAGATTAACTGCCTAAGGATGCAACATGCATCTTAGTCTAACAAATCCCCATCATACAGGTACCATAACACTCTTTTTAGATCAGTGATAACCTTTCCAGAGCAGCATCTCCTCTCAATCTCAAAAAGGAAAATGAGATCCTACTGTATCACTTAGTTTGCAAATCTGCCAGCAACACTGCCATTTACACAACTCCAGCAAATACTGGAGGGCAACTTTTATGTAGCTCTGCACTGCCTTCAGGTCTACAGCCATGCAGACACATTTAGTGTTTGCTAAACTTGAGAAGTCTCACCTGACAGATGACTCAGTGAAAACAAGAGGATACTTTTCAAATGCCATTGAACCAATGGTAGGAGGCTCTGCTTTCACCAAAATGAGTTTAGCCAAAATTGCCACAGCCTCATCCTTTGTGAAGACATCTGTGCCAGAAAAGCAACGTTCAATGTATTCTAGAAAGCATGGGAGGAAATGCTGAAGGGACAAAAAAAAAAAAAAGTAAGGAGTCAAGGATTGGCAAGTTTCTTTAATCATCATTGAATCCACAAAAAACCCTAACACCAGCCACACAGGAATCCAAACACTCACAAACAAGCCAGCAAAGCACCAGACTTATCAGTCCTGATGCCTCTAGACAGCAGCACACAGACATTCTCTTATCCCAGCAGGGACAGTGGTTTAATGTAAAAGCTCAATTTGCCCCAAATCTAGTCTCATCAGGACATTCCAGATCCCTGAACTTGGCTTTGACCTCCCACTCTGTTTAATTGATTTGATTCCTCCCAGATCACCAGTTATAGGCCTGACCTATCGGACATCCTTTATTCATTTTCTCTCAGCTTCTCCAGCACTCCTTCTCTTCCTCCTCATAACTTGTCCACCCTTTTAATTTCTAACAGAGAGGCTTTTTTTTATGAATCATTACAAGATACCTATCACCTTCTCCAAATCTGAGAACCCTTACAAAACATGAACACAATAGTGTAAGTAACCTCTTTCAGTCTTATCAGATCATGTCAGAAGTTTAAATAAACATCAATACACAACAATCCTTCAGCGTACAGGGCAGGTAAATACATTATGGATTCCCAGTTGTTCCCTTTGGCAACAAAACTAAACATAATGCACAAACACTTCCACCTACCCTCTCAAATTGCTTCATTGTGAACATTGCTTCAGAGAACTCCAGAAGAAAGTGCCGTTCAAATCCACTTGCAAATACCTGCAAGATGCAAATGAAGGTTGACAGGAGCACATTAACAAGAGACATTTCACAGTCAATTCTCCATTACCCATGGGACATTTTTTCTAGTATACGAATCAACCATGCTTTGAACTCTGAGACACCAAGGCTGGTTCTCTTGCTAGTTGTGGCACACAGAGCAATACCATTTCCAAGTGACAACTGAGGTACAGGAATACACAGTCCTTTTTAACAAACCCTGCTGACACTACCCTTTTTGACAAATGCTGCTGGATCCAACTGTCTGTGCAAAGACAGCTGAGCTCTCTCTTTAGCATGATGTGGAAAATATTAGTTCAAAGTTCTAGACTGCAGCACAGACACACCAACTGTTAGGAAAAAGCTTAGGCCTAAAATATCTTTCAGCTCAGCACTTCTTTTTGTGTAGCAGGTTGGAAAAAGTTTACTGTCTCATGGGAAGAACCAACCTCTGTGCTTCTGAAGAATCCAAGATAGGAACAGTTCTTTGAAATACTCTCAATCAGTGCTTCTCCACACCCAAAATCTCTTTCCCAGACCCTTCAGAAGACAAGGACAGCTTTAAGCCTTCCCCAGTTTAACAGAAGCTCACACAAATATGCTCAAATGTTTGAAGGACACCTCCTGAGCAAAACTGGCCTCATGCCACAGGCAGAACCAATCTTACTTCAACATAAGTCAACACTGAAGACCAGGTGAAATTTGATCTTTTTTAAACAATTGCAAAAGCCTTGCCATTGTAAATCACATGGCATTTTTCTTTCAAGTATTTTTTTTTACACTCTACAACTACGGTCCACACTGTTAATTGCAAAATTATATTGTACTGTAACAGGAAAACTAAAGAATCAGACTCCATAGTAGCACCTCCTATTAATCTTTGCAACATTGCATTTGATAGGAATGTATGCAGCTAATCCTGTCAATGCTTCAGGAGCAAAGGTAGTACTGAAATATGCTTATCACTGCACTTTCTAAATCAAAACTGCACTTGTGTGAACCTTGTTCATGAGGCTAAGCCATGCTCATTACATGCTTGGAAACTTAATGAAAACTGTACATTTTCAGTAAGTTTGACTCACTGACCTGCTTTATTACCTTAGCCAGGACACGGCCCTTTTCTGTTCTCCCTCCTTTCTCTACAGAGGCTGTAGGTGTTTGAATCAGAACCTGTTTTTCATTGCAATGATGTCTGCCATGGTGGCATTGCTATACTGACAGCCTGTGCGAGACTGTCAAGGAGTCTCAAGACCTCATCAGGCATTCTTTAAGGCACTGGGTGTCTTCTCCCTTATCTGTGTAAAAAGGCTAAAGGGAACCTTCTAGTATACTTCCCAGTCTGAAATGGAATGTCCAGAAATCAGCCTGCTCTAGGGAACTTAAACTCCAGAATTTCTGGCATAAACAGCAATCCTTGTTACCTTCTCAATAGCTCCCCTGGTCAAAGACTCAGGCAACAAAACATTCTCAGCCAGCAGGAATGCAGAAAGGGTGTTCAGCAGTGTCTTGCAGCAAGATGATGAAAGATACCGTGTTTGTAACATTTTTATTAAAACCTGAAATGAAAGAGAGAAGTGATACTCATCCATAAAAATAACGATTATCAGCTCTGAATGAATTGGACATTCCCTGGAGCATGAGTGCATGGTTCTCTCACAGGACTGGAGAGGTAGCAATACTTAAAATAAACGTCTCTGTTCACTCAACTCAAATCCTAAGCCAAATTACTTGAGTGCATCAGATGCATCAGAAATGTGTATGAGTGCCTCAGCTGACTACACCTCTTCTATATTCAAAATACCCCTCTGACAGATCAAAGTGATGGTCTGACCTACCTGACAGACATCTTCAGGAAGTGAGATTTTGGATCCATTTGCATATTCCACTAGGATCAGGTAAGCTTGCAGAATCCTTTCCATCTGCTCTGAAGCCATACAGCAGTTGACCTTAGTTATTTTCCTCTGCAAGTTTAAGAGTGACTCCTGTTTAAATAAAATAGGAAAGTGAAATGTTTCAGATAAATGATCAGACTTCATTTCGCTTTCTGCTATTGGAAGGATACTCTAAAGAATCGACATCTCAGCTGCCCAACAAACTTTTGTTGGATCTCTCATACATGTTCAACAAATAAACACTGTGTGATTCCCCTTATGCAAAAACATAAACTCTAGATTCCTTCGACAGAAACACAAGTATCTGCTAAAGTGTGGGTGTCCAGAAAGGCCAACACTTGACATACAAAATAGAACAGAGGAAGAGAAATATTCAGCTTCAGATGCACAATGGTTTGGAAACACCCAGCTTTCACTGGAATTATCAGAACTTAAGTACTTTTACACTTCATTTATCATTATGCTAATGTGGATGCTGAGAGGTTACTCATATCACGTGCATTATACAGACAACGGAACTGCCTACTAGTGTCCCTTTCTGTTCAGAGGATATAAATTCCTATCCTTGATCCTATAAATTTAACCCAATTTAGACAGCTATCACGGACTACATGAATATTTCCCTCTGAGTAAGATATCCCCATGAACCCAGCAGTTCCCAGGGTAAAAAAACAAACCTCATTAAAAAATAAAAGGAATTTTGCCACAAACTTCCAAGACTTCATCACAACTGCAGATGCTCAGTCAGTGAGATCTCAGGGATACAAAACATCCAGTGGTAAACAAATATCTGTGGCTAATGACAGTCAGGCAATAAGTGCTATCCTATTGGGTGGGGTAGGAGGAACAGGACAGGATTTTCTAGGAAACTGGTAGTCACAGGGAGGGATTTTCGAGAAGGAACAAACAGGGCTATTTACTCATGCTGGAAGGACTACCCTAAAGATCACGTGTACCATTTCCTTCAGTCTCCCATTTCACCCCTCTGAGGAGTACAACTGACACAGAATATGCTCTTAGTTGCAAGAAGTTTCAATCCCCCTCAGCAAATGCCAATCTCAGATGTTAGAACTAACTTTTAAATGTTGGTCATGTAAGTAAAACACACTTGCCAGGCCCTTGCTGATTATTCTACGTCACCCTGACCCCAGACAGAAGAGCCCACAGCACTAAGCTGTGCTTCCTCAAACCACAGAGTATAACCCCCAAGCAGCAACACAGGAACACCCAGACTGAAAACACTCTGATTTTCAGTACTTGGCTACAAGGCTCAGCCCAGGTCCTAGCTGTAAAAACACCTGTAGGGTAAAAAGCTTCCCCTTTACTGTCAAAAGTGGTTTTGAACTATCAATATAACTAGTTCAGAAATATAAAACAAGCACTAGCATTCCCAACCCAGCATGGGCTCTGTCACATGTGCAAAGGCATATCCTACAAACCATCCTTGCCCAGCCATGAGATTGAGCTCCAAGTCTCACACAGTTCCCTTCTCACTCACAAAACAGCCACCAGTGTCACTCTGAATTTAGAAAGGAAGGGTGGAATTTTTCCCATGGAAATGACATTGTAGTTAATGTTTCCAAAGCAGAAAAAAAACCAGTTTTGGTCCCATAAAATACAAACACTTTTGGTAAGTGCAGAGTTTTCTGCCAGTCACTCATGAACAAATAATATCAAGAAAAATAAGCATTGCACCTCCAGGCACTTGAAGACAATGTCAAAATGCTCCTTATGGATATGCACT
>WEIV01027504.1:281-100769 GCA_013390005.1 Calyptomena viridis | reverse complement strand
CTGGCCTGTGTCAGAAGTAGTGTGTTCAGCAGGACCAGGGCCTGTGTACTCAGCACTGGTTAGGCCACACCTTGAATGCTGTGTCCAATTCTGGGCCTCTCAGTTTAAGAAAGATGTTGAGATGCTTGAATGTGTCCAGAGAAGGGCAACGAGGATGGTGAAGGGACTGGAGCACAAGCCCTACGAAGAGCAGCTGAGGGAGCTGGTGTTGTTTAGCCTGGAGAAGAGGAGGCTCAAGGGAGACCTTATCACTCTCTACAGCTGCCTGAAAGGAGGTTGTAGCCAGGTGGGGGTTGGTCTCTTCTCTCAGACTACCTTGTTCAGAGAGAACAAGAGGACACAGTCTCAAGCTATTTCAGGGGAAGTTCAGGCTTAATGTCAGGAAAAAATTCTTCACAGAAAAAGTGATTTGCCATTAGAATGGGCTGCCCAGGGAGGTGTTGGAGTCACCGTCCCTGGATTTGGCCGTGGTTTAGATGATGAGATGGATTTAGGTAATAGGTTGGACTTGATGATCTCAGAGGTCTTTTCCAACCTCGTTAATTCTATGATTTTGTGATAATTAGCTTACTGAGAATCCAACAGAAAAATTTGGGGCATACACAGAGGTTCACTATAAAGAGAAGATTTCTGTGGAAAGGTCACTAAAGTAAAGGGCATCTTGAAAGCAATGAAGTTGTTATGAAGTAATTCTGAAGTAATTCTGTCTCCATCCTTCTTTTGATGTACTGGTTATCAGGTTTTGCCAGTGATACAGATTTCTGGATTTTGGGTAGTGCAGTCACAGATCATATGTAAAAACTTAGTTCCTAAAAGTGTTGCAGACACAATATTTATGGGAGACATATATAATATTATGAGTTTGGGTTTGGATGCTCTGCAGAACTAAACATGTGCATGAGTTCTACATAAAACTAAGATGTAAATCAATCCTGTGCCACATCCAAAAGTCTTTAATTATACTAAATCTAAGGATTGTCCCATATAAGAGGACATTCAACAGTTCAGGTGTTTTAGTCATGACTCACAGCCTTGTATAAAACGTGATATAATCAGTGAATTGTTTTATGACTGACCATGTCAATCAGTGAAGATTACCTTTATTTGCAAGAAACCCACTCTCACATCTGCCTGTTACTTTGCTCCATCTCCAAGAAGGGGTTACTGATCATCCTTTGGATGTGATGCTCTCTAAAGAATAGTAAACCGATCAATAGAATATGCATGTGCAGATTGTGTACTGGTAAATAAAGGTGTTCTTTGGTTTTCACAGTTTGGAAATTAATGCTCTCTCACATCAGTACTATAATCTTTTCATATACTCACTATTGAGGGACTTCCCTTTGATATTATTTTTATGTTTCTTGTAGTGCTTTGTAGGAAATACCTACTTGAGATGGCTAGAATAACTCCAAATACTCTGGATAATTTCCATTATTCTGTGATCCTATAATATCATACCATAAAAAATATCAAAAGTATACATTTGCATGTCAAAAATACCAAAGCTTTTACAAGTACAGCAGTTATTTCCAACTTTACCTCCTAGTACTGTCATATATCGTGAGATGATTTTGGTAAATTGCAAGTCAAGATGATTTGCAATTTATCCATGTATTCTTGCTTAGTTTAACGGAGTGCAAAACCAGCATCAAAAATAAGAAACCTGCAAAGCGGTAGTTGGTTCATTATTTACAAACCCATTCCTACATGATTTGCACTTTAGAGTAACTTGTGTTAAATATCTTTGGTCTTGCTCTTCACCAAATTATGAAACATGAATACACTTACTAAGTGATCAGAGTTGTGAGTCTAACACTTTGTGGGAGGAATATAATTAGTGAGATGTCATGAAGATGGATCCACTGAAGGGCATTAAGTGCTCCTCAGTTAAGATTTTCCTGTAGTCATCCCCTGATGCTGGTCTATCATCTATACTCTGCTTTGTCATCAGGATTTTTTTCTTCCAGAGACCTGTAGATGATGTGTGAAATGCAGCTAGTTTTAATATGCAGCCTGAGTTGTGATTCATTTCCCTTTTCTCCATCTATTTTTTTTTTTGCTGCTCCCTTCATACCTGCTCATTTCTACATGCACAGGAGTGAAGCATATGCAAAATAAAACAGTAACAAAATACCACACACTAAAAAGATATATCCTATTGAATAAGTAATAGTAGAAAGCAATTAATTTGTGACAAATGGAGCCTGCTATGGCTGAGATTTATTGCTGATTGTTGTGATATCTCATGTAATAGCTAGTATGGTGATTGTACCTGAAAAAGGGCCTGAGTACAAACTGGCATTTCACCTGAGAATAAATATAAACTGCAGCCAGTTACTTATGCAACTCACATTTGTTCTTCATTCTGTACCCCTTCACATTGTGTGTCCTGAAGTGTGGGGGGCTCTGTAATAAGACTTTTTACTGTGCACAGTGGAGGTCCATGGGTTCTGAATGCTGGACTTCAGTTTCAAAGGACCTAAACCTTCACCTAAAGTGGTCTAGTCTTCTCCTCTTGAAGGAGACTTTAGTGCTTACATTTCAAAAGGCAAAAAGGGAAATTTACTCCATCAAAGTTACAAAACAGTCTGTTGTGGACATGCAGGCAAGCACTCCCAGCACTGTGTTCTGGTTGTGTTTGGAGAAAGGGATTGTCAGGATCCCCATCCCAGCACTGATGTGATGGTTTTTCACATGCAGCTTATACTTGTAGACAAACTGTTTACCTGGAACTCTGCTGGGGAGGCTGGTTTGATTGCAGAAGGTACTTCTGTTGTCAGGTTGTAGGAGCAAGGGATTTGTATTTTGAGGGCTGAAGAATATACATCTAGCAAAAGATTCCCAGGGCAGCTTAGCCTTTGCATTGCTTGCAGCGTTACCTCCTCTGTAACATATTGTGAATCCTGCCTGGCATAAAATGAGAAATCTTATCAGCAGAGCAGCCTCTGAGATTGATGTCACTTGGGGAAGAAAGGAAGTCCCTGAGGGAAGAGAGCACTTATATCCATACACACAAGATGTTACTTGGTGTTGCTCTTAGTTATTTACAAAAAAAAATTTGTCAATTACCTTGGGCCAAAAATGCACATTAAAACTTTGTCCACTGAGTACCAAGGATTTTGATTACAGTGTCATTCTATATACTGTTCTGAAGCTGCATCTCAGTTAACAGAGCCATTTACCTCTCCCAGTGTCACTGCTCTGACAGTTGAGGGATACAGTTAAACTGCTGTAAGCAAGGGTATTGCCTTTTTGTCCAGAAAAATAACAGTGCTGTTCTGGTAGAGAAACTCTGGCATGCTGTGAACTTTTGAAAGAGCCCCACAGTTTTAGGAAAATATGTTCATTTGATTAAGTCCAAGCCAGACCTTGTGTGAGAGGAGGGAATCCTGCATCCAGAGGATGCCAAGGTGGGTCAGGAGCTAATGTCTCCTTAGCTGGAGTGAGAACTATGGGGTAAAGAAAGAGGATGTGTTGGAAGAATTTCTGCAGGACCTTTCTGCCAGAGTCAGAGGCAGCTTAGGGGAAATATCATTGTTGTATACAGGTACCTAAAGGCAGGGTGAAGAAAGGACAGTGCCAGGCCCTTTTCAGTGGTGCCCAATGGTGGGCCATCCCCAGACCTACTCAGTGTGTGGCCTATGTTAATTTCAAAGTACTTCAAGTCTTTTTCTATCCATGGTTTCCTACCATCCTGCTGCCTTTGGTTCAGAACTCCCAGATTAGCAGCATTTGAGGATTTCATGGCCAGCCATCAATTTTGTCAGGTCACTTCTTTTGTCAAATTGTCCCAGGAAACTAGATAGTTAAGGGTTTTTATGACTTTTTGACAGCATAGTTAGGATTCTTTCTGTTTGCCTTCCAGGTTTTTCGAGTCTACTTATGAAACGCTTTCAGACTTTAAAACAGAAGAGCTAGAAATTTCTTTTCTAAGAGAAAACAGAAATCTCCAGGACATAATTTTATATCAGAGTAACCTTTGGAATCCTGTTATCTCCTCAAGCAAAAAAGTTATTCTTGCTTTGTTTCCCAGAGTTTTCAGAAGAAAAAATTTAGTTGTTGTGGTTTAACCCCAGCCAGCCAGCAAGTAGCACTTAGGCACTCACTCACTCCCCCACCAGTGCAGGGGGGAGAGGAGAGTAAAAGTAAGAAAACTTGTGGGTTGGGATAAAAACAGCTTAATAGGGAAAGCGAAAGTCATGCACACAAGGAAAGCAAAACATAGAATTAATTCACTGTTTCCCAAGGGCAGGCAGGTGTTCAGCCATCTCCAGGAGAGCAGGGCCCCATCATACCTAACCATGACTTGGGAAGACAAACACCATCACTCCAAACGTCCCTCTCTTCTTCCATCTTCTTCCTCCCACTTAATATACTGAGTATGATGTCATATGGTATGGAATATCCCTTTGATCTGTTATGGTCACCTGTCCTGGCTGTGTTTCCTGCCATTTGCCCATTCACCTCCAACTTCCTCACCAGCGTGGCAGTACAAAAAGTAGAAAAGGCCTTGGCTCTGTGTCAGCACTGCTCAGCAATAACAAAAACATCTCTATATTATTCTCATGTTGAATGGTGGAAGTGAGGAGGAAAACAGATAGGAGAGTCTGCTTTCTAGATGCCTAAGAAAGCTTGAAGGTTGTGTGTTAGCAGGTTGATTTCACCAAGTAAAGAACAGGACATATTAGGAACAACAAATGCCTCTACATAAACTAGTTAGAAAAGATTTCGTTTTGTTGTTTTGAAAACTGAGTGATAACTTCAAAACAAACACTGAAAAATCAGAAAACATTTTGCTCCAAAGCAAACTACAAGAACACATGCCTGTATTTTTTCAAAACATAAAATATGCCAAAAAAAAAAGGTATTTTATTTCCAACAAGCAGAGATTTTTGTTACTGGAAGAGGCAAGCACATAGTAGTAACTCAGAGAAGTCTCTACTAATTTTTAGAATGTGAGCATGTTGCTTACTTCTCTAACCTCACCATGTGCAAGAGAGTTTGCAGACATATGGAAATGAACAGGCCTCTACACGCAGACAGGAGACATGTCTCCATTGAGCTTCTCCCTTTGAAACATTAGTGCCCTTGAAGTAACAAAATACTTCTTTTGCTAACAATGTGGTCCCACAAATCTCTGCTCCATTCTAAAGTAAGAACCACTTCTGGAAGAAAGTTCCAAGAATTTTGTTTGAAATCTGAAAATTATAATTAAAAAAAAAAAAGGCCCTACTATTTAATCACTGCTTCCCTGTGATCATTCTGTTGATTACTTGGCTCTGAACTTTTGTCAGATTCTTTTATACAGTAACTCTTATGTTTCCATTGGCACTGTTCATGACAAATTTTTGTGAAAACTAAACTTTACAGTAAATTCCCTGAGTTAGATGCAATTTCTGGAATGACAGCCCTCAAAAGAAGCTCAGAAAGGCAAACAGCCTCCTGAAGATACCAGATGTGGAGGGATCAGTGAAATGTGAAGATGGAATACAGTCAGCAGAATTTTTCTTGTTTATCTCTGCTAGATGTGTTAGAAGTTAGTATGAATGAACTGCAGCATGAAACAAAAATGCCACTAGAATGTATTCCTCTTGGAAATCTCAGAACAGGATATCTGGAATCCCTGAAACTTCAGTTATTTGCAGTGCCAACAGGTATTTAGAGAAGGTATTTAGAAGAATGATGTTTATCCTGAAGCACATGCATATAAACCCATGACTAATTTTTAACCATCAGCATTAGAAAGTGTTTGGAGAGCAGGAACAAGTTTATACTGATCACTGTAAAGAGTTATAAGTGAGATGAGAGCGCCGCTGTTTCTCTGTTCCTGCCAGTGTTAGATATGCCTAGAACACTGTAATGACAAGCATCATCAGAAACCCAAAGTAATAAGCAATTCCAATCATTCTAACCTTACACAGTTCAAGATGTGTTCAATGCAAAGGTTTTCAAGTGCCTACATCAGAGTAAAAAGGCTAACTGCTTTTGAGTACATGAAGCATGACTTCCCATGCTAGTAACAGCTCAGATAGTTTTATCAAGTCTACATAAATTGTAGCCAATTAAGCTGACAGTATGATCTGAAATATCACAGCTCTGATGCGATAATCAAACAAATTTTCTTCTAAATTTAGTGTCTCATCATTTTGTTTTATACTTTGTATTAATTTCATTTGATAGGAGACTCCTTAATTAAGTTTTCGCAGCCTTGTGCTCAAGAACCACATAAATTTCTGTGTCTGTGTACTTTGTCATCTCCTGCAAAGCTGGCTCAATGTGGCATGAGCCTTGTGACCCCTGTATGGGAGGAGGTCATCTACAAGTGTCATGAGCCCTGCATTGTACTTAAGAGTACACCTGCTTCAGCCACCAAATTGCTCCTTGTGTGCCTTGTTTTGAAAAATGTAACTTTTTAGTGCCTGGGCTACTTCTATATCACACTTTTTTGCAAATTCCTTCTGAGAATAACACTGTATAATGGTAGAGCTCACCCTATGTGGGTAGAACTTGTATCTAGGTAGAGCTCAGCATGACAGTGATCCCAACATCTATTGCATCTTCAACAACACTAGTGAGGAATTATGCTGCAGATGTTATTGGGTTTTGCTGTCTCTTTCTGCTGCTGTTTTAATGTCCTAATTCCCCTTTGATTTGCTACACGCTGTATTTCCATATACTAAGAGAACAAAAAACACAGCATAAATGAGTATTTCCTGCAGCAATATGTATTAGTTTTACTTTCAGTGTTGTTCATAATTTACTTTTCGAATTTGATTTGATGCAGGTTATAGCTAGCTGAAAGGAAACTCAGCTGAACTAACCTTTACTTGAACTTGGGAACAAGTATAGTGCCTGGTTTTCTCTCCTATAATTTAGTGGTATGGCTGTATTTGTCTCTGATTGCAAATGTCTGAGGTCCATGTACAGACATGAATTCAATAAACACAGAATAAACCCCTCAGTCTTGGTGTTCAGAACTTACTCCCCCAGTTGGTATAGTTGATGTAGTATTGCTTTTAATTGAATTATTCTGTTATTCAATAGATAAAAAAAATAAATTGAGTCCTTCAGCTTTTAGTTCTCCTGGGTCTTTGTTCTTGTTTGTTGCCTTGGAGCGAACCTTGTCTTAAAATTGCTGTTACTCCCACACAGCCTTACAGAGTCTTTCAGGGCACAGAAATGTAATCTTAGAGCAAATAATAGCTGTGGCCGTGAATGCACTTAGGGAGGAAGAGGGCAGTGGCTGTGCTTGCCCTGCTTCCCAGCAAACGAACCCCGGGAGAAGCAGGGTGACCAGTCTGTCCACTGCCCTGGTAGCACATTTTAACAGCAGTGGTGGCAGAAACACTGGTGTGCACAAAGAGAGAGAGCAAGACTGGCAAAATTGCTTTTACTGAGGAAACATCAAAGAACAGAAAGCTTCCCCCAAAGCCAAATGCTCCTGTTCTGAGGGAAGGATGATGACAATAACTAGATGGTGCTATTTCAGAGCTTTGAAAGGTGCTGCTTTTATATAGAAGATGAAACCAACACAAAGTATGTACTGAAATGGAAAAAATGCATATCTGAAAACTTGAAACCAAATATTCGAGCTGAAATAGGCAGAATATGGGGAAAAGCAAACCTCCACGTTTTCTGTGTTTGCAAATCATGCTGTTCTTGAGTGCAGTATCCTTCCAAAGGACTGTGAAAGACCAGGATAGAGTATGTCCTCTGCTATAATTAACGAATGATCTCAGACCTCCATTAAATACTTAATGAAGGATCTCAGACCTTTTACTTTTGAATTTCTCAATTTCCTTTGTATTGTGGTTTTGTCTGAAAATAGTTGAATTGATCTGTCTCTTTAGGCTTTGAATAGAAGCATTTATTTTGGAAAAAAAGTGTAATCTTTCTCCCTGTTAGTTCTCAAGACAAGAAGAGCTCTCTCCATGAAAACAAGTGGAAAATTTTCAGTTTTTCAGTCCGTTTTTATGAAATTAAAGTGAGTTCAGATGGGCATGTAACACATGTACCCTTTTTTAGTTTAAGCCCTTCATTAAACAGTAAACATTAAACATTAAACAGTAACAAATTATGCAATGATGTAATATTGCATCCCTTTTGGTTTTTGAGATGCTTTTAAAATTTTTATTCTGGCAGAAGGTGTATTTGCTATCATATATTTGAACAATTACTTTTGGGGCAAACCAGTTCTGCACCTAGGTGCTGTCTGTCCAGTTACTACAGTTTATCACATTAGTAGACAACACTTGAGCCACTGTTGAGCACACACATGCTTCAGAGTCTATGACAAACCATGGAAACCTCAGGGAGGATGTAGGTGTTCTGCTTCACATGTAGAGAACAAGAGGCTGAACCTGGCTGAACACCACAGCTCAGTTAACAAGCAGTAGTTTGCTGGGTCCTGTCCAAGTGTGAAATCTTTTGCGGTTTGGTTGAAATTAAAGAAAACTCTTTCCTTAAGTAATGATGACAAATAGAGCAATTATCTTCAACTTCTTCAATGCCTTACTTTAATAGACACCATAAAGGTGATGAGAGACTGGCTCTCAGAGAAGCATGTGCTGACCTGAGGCTAAAAGCTTCATTTTTGAGCTAAAGATTGACCATCCTTCAGCAAAGTCAAGTTCTTGGAATCCCACCTGCAGTGAGAGTTTTGTCCTCTTAACCATTTTTATCATAGCAAGCCCATGGTCTGAAAATCATATGCAGTGGTATCAGAGTATCTTGAGCCAATGAAGCATTCCTTGACATCCCTCAGCAGTCTGGAATTGTGTTACCAGTACAGGGATCAGATACATGTTGGAGGGAATGATGCAGGCAGCTGCAGGTAGCCATCATTGCGCTGCTGTGTCCTGATCTGCCTCAGAGAGGCACTACATCTCTGTGTCTCCCAGTGCCTCTTACTATGCAGGTGTCCACTTGCATGATTTACTAGTGGGTACAACTGCCTGGACTCTACCTTCTGTCAAACAACTACTGGCTGGCTGCCTTCACCATTAAAGAGGGGAGTCCTGAAGTGACTCATACTCTGAGGGCAGACAGATAGGAGTGGAGAATAGATGGCCCACAGCCTATGGCACTGCCTTCTGCTTTGATTGCTGTGTCCCAAGGGCTGGATGAAGGCCAGCATTTTCTTCCCCTTCCAGGGTGTTCTAGCATTGCTCAGGGACAAGTCCCGGTTCCTCCCAAGAGGAAATCAGCTCTAAAGAGATATACAGTTGAGCACACAGAGAAAAATTGAGGTAGAGAGCCCTGTCCCACCCATAGTCCTCAGTGATCACACAGGTCGCTTCAGAAACCTTCTGCCCTGCAAATACTCACACTTCTGCCATCTCAAGAAGATGGTGCTGCATATGCTTTTAAGAACTCTTGAGTCACTTCTGCTTTCAGCATGCTGAAGCTTGTGTGGAGAGCTGTTTAGATACAGCTAACAGAAACAAATTGAAAACAATCAGATTTTTCTCCCCAGGGGCTTCATGAATGTCCTGAGTAAAGCCAGGAAACATTTCCCCTCACATTGGATTTACAGTCTGAACTGTCTCCTCCAGATTTGCTCCCTGTTTTGTTTGGTTTGTTTTTTTTTTGTTTTTGTTTGTTTGTTTGTTTGTTTGTTTTTAAAAAAAAAACAATGAAAACTTGCAAACATGCAAGGAATGTGCTGGTGGCCCCTCCCTTCTGCTTTGGCTCAGTGGTTATCACACATACCCAGCCAGGAAGCATGAATAAAGCAGGTCAGGTCCTTCTTCATCTCAAAAGGATTAAAACCCACAATTCTTGCTTCCCTGGAGACTGCAGACTACCTTGGCAGGGGGGCCCTTTCTACACTTTGAGCTAAAGCTCGGCTGCTGTGCAGAAATGAATTAAAATTAATCTGTAGACAAGTGAGCCTGATGGCAGCTTAGCAATGTGGAGCTCAGCTGGCAGTAAGGAAACCTGTTTCCATGTGCCTTATCTTGTGGATTGCTGTGTACCATGTCTGAAGGCTAATTTGTGTAGCAAGTTTCCTCAAGCTGTGCTTTAAAAGAAATGAGAGTGGCTGCTGCTGTGTTTTTGTACGAAGTCTGATGCAATTAGGTAGGTGCTGAGGAGGAAGGTCTCTGTCGAAACCCACTAAGTTTCTGGGTGCTGCTCAGGATTATGTGTATCCCTGGTACTTGAACAGGTTTATTTAAACTCAGGTATTTTGAGGTTGTGGTGTAGTGGGATTGTAGTTCTGCACAGTTTTGGACTTAAGCATCTGCATCCCATGTACATCCAAATTGCTGGGACTCTCTCCTCCAGGAGTAAGAAGCACAACCCCAATGCCATTCTGTGGGAACTATGCTCCTAAATCACTTAAGTGCATCTCAAAATCCCACTCCAAATCTGAATATTCAAATTGCATATTGTTCTTTGTTAAGATTGAATGGACCTCTGTGTCTTTCTGCAGTCAGATCCAGTACTTGTTCTGACATAGCTGTGAGAGTGCTCCAACAGGAGCTGCTACATGCATGTTCTGAGAGACGCCTTTCTGCAGAGCTGAAGAAGGAATCTTTTCCACAGAAACTGTAGATCATATTGGTGCAAATTCAAAATCAAAATGTAATTGGTCTTGAGTGCCTTTTTTTTAACAGCAAGCGATTCCTCTTACCTTTTCCTTGTATTTCTCTGTGAAAACGTATTTATTTGTTTTCAGTTTGTTTTTTCAAAAAACAATTTTGTGGTTTGAAACAGGGTACTATGGGAAAGTTTAGTTCTCCTATATGTCTTCCACTCAATTCTAATCAATCATTTAAAATGCTTGCCTGTCACAGATTGCAAATCAAGTATTAACAGTACAGTCTTGTGCAGGCAATATGCTGTAACACCTTCATTTATGATTTTGAAGCAATCTATCTATTCCATGAGAAAAGATGGGGTTACATTTGAAACTCTAATAAATGAGAAAGTCCTATAAACACAACATAGATATATATAGTAGTTAATTATGTGAAAGAACGTCATGTGCACTGTAGCTCTGTGTATCAGATATTAAACTACTTGACAATAAGCCAGACAAATTACCACGCTACCTGCAGTAGCTTTGAACAAGCAAGACAATGTGAGGAATTAAGCATATCCTGCATGGACCAGATGTCAGAATACATGGTTTTCTAATACAGTCAGTTACATGTCAAGTTAAATTAGCAGCCTGTATATGATGTCTTGCCTTCATGCTTTTCCATCTCTGAAAAGATCCTCTGGGTTACATACAAGATGGCTGTCAAATTTCCCAAGCTGATTAAGACCTCTCACTTTTCCATGGCAAAGAGGCTACAAAACCTGGGATGAGAGTGTTAAATATTCAGAAGAGGCTGCAGAGAATGTAGGCTGTGGAAAGACTATGCTGGGTGTTGAGTTGGCAATCACTTTCTTACCACCCTTCCTTTTTCCTCCCATTTGATGTATTTTTTCAATGTATTTTGCTTTATATGAAGTGCTAAGCATTTCAGGAAAAGTATTTGCAATATGCACAAAGACTTCTCAGTCTTGATTTGAATAGATTGAAAACAAAACCAAAGCCAACTTCCATCTCATCATATGACCTTTGTTTCAGGACCTTTCTTTTTATTGCACATGCCAGAGTTCTATTGAAAGAACAGGTGGATGAATAGCATCACAATTAATCACGGTTCAATCATGCTGTGATATTATCTGTAGGCATATCAGATGTACACTATATTTATATGGAACAACACTCACTCATACATTATGGATTCTGTTGAGAAGAAGCCATATGACCAGGAGAAAGTAGCATTTTTAGAAACCATAACTAGCACAGAGAGTCAAATGTGGGCTATTTGCAGTACAGACTGAGTAAGGTGGCAGAAGAGGCAGAATTCATGATGGATAAATTGGATATGGCTGCCCAAATAGAGACAGCTGAGATTTCTGTTTTCTTGCTTGGAAAGGAGCTCCTTCTCGGCGTCTCTAAGATTGCAAAGCTTGCTGCTAATGCATTAAGAGCAAAGAAATCAGTCTGAGAGAGCTTAGGGATAAATAGACATTGCTCCACATTTGGCAGCACATGGCTTGCCCCAGCCCCCACACCCCTATGCTGCCCACCCTTGTTCCTGCAGTGGGGCTGTACTAAAGTGATGAGCCACGGAGCTCCACACCAGCCTCACAGTTCAGGAGAAATAACCTCCCCTGTCTTTGCAGCCCACAGAGGACCACTAAATGTCACTTCAGCTGACTGGGATCTCTGGACACATCTGCTTTGAGTTGTACAGCAGCACAGTGCCTGCTGCCTCACAGAGCTGCGAGGTGCCTGAGTGCCTGTGAAATCCCTGACAAATTCTGAAAGAGCAGAAATTAGAGCAGAGCTACATCCCTTCACTGAGGCATCTAAACAACCCCAGATCCCGCCAAAGTCCTCATTAGGAGCGAAGTGGGATGATTCTCTTTGTAACTTTAATTGCCGTTCAGTTGTGAAGTGGAGAGCACATCAGGCGGCAGCAGGGGAGCGTCTGCAGGATCATCCCCCTCCCCCGATTGCTGTGGCAGCAGGTCGAAGGGCAGGAGCCCCTCTGTACAAAAAGGATTTGTAGAAATTGCACTGCTGCATTTTTTTCCTTTCACTCTAATAACAGAAACAGGCCATGCTGCTGCCCTTATGGGTTTTCCTGGCTACCACAGAAATGTTCTTCTTTACTTCCCCCCATCCTCTTCTCAATAATAGTTTGTGTCATGCAGCTTCTTCATCTGTGTGAACTGCTAAAAATGCAAAAGACTCTTTTCTGGCAGTCGTTTGTATTTTTGTGACCACTGGGTTTACCTTTAATAAAGAGTATTTTTTTCCCAAAGCACTAGTTTTTGAATGAAGTCATGGGGGGTTTGTCAACTCTACTTATATCATGATTCTAATACAGAGCATTGCCCGAAGGGTTAGTGATGAATGTAGTTAGTTTACACTGTGAATTGTTGGCAGGGTCTTTGGGGATTGGGTTTGCGTTTTTTTTTAAATTATTATTGTTTTAATTTTGTTTATTCTATTTTTAATATGGAAAAATGGTGGAAATAACTGTTACTGTGAAATAAATCCCAGTCAAAACATATCGGTAAATATTGCATCGTGGCAGTAACTCTTAAGGGAAACTAGAGGGCAGGCTTCTAAAATACTTTAAGCTTCGTAAAGCCGCAATTAGGCATCTGTCTCATCGGCTTCCTAAAGAAACGTTGTGCCGAACTCCTAGGGGTTTTGCATGTTTAATCAGCTAAATGCTTTCAAAATACTGCCCTGAGAGGGCTCCGAAAGCCTGCTGCATAAAAATCGTAGTTATTGCTGCGTTTCAGCAGCAAAGCAGCTCCTATTGCAAGTCTGCTGATTATTATACCCAATATAACTGAATTGTCATTTCCCTATTCCTCCCTTTGTCTCAAATTTTTGTGTTGTGAACTGTGTCTTATTGTTTGCTAGAAATCCCTGTGGGCTGAATAGGGTTTTATTATTATTATTATTATTGTTATATGAATGAGTACACATTTGCATGGGCCTGGGCTCCTGAACCCCTCATTGTGGGATGTTTAAAAAGACATTTGCAGGGGGAGACAAAAAATGGAGAGCAGTGAACCCTCATGGTCAAATCACCAAGAAGAAAATGAAATTAATAGAAAATTTATTTGATTTTTAAAAATAAATTTTAACTTCTTATGGGCCAGTCTTTGGGTCAGAGAGAGATTGAGTATATACTATAATTTTTAGAGTTTATAGTTGTCAAAATGAATCTTGCAGGGCAGCACTAAAGTGTTTGGCATCACATACCTCAATGAAGGTGCAGACCTCTGCAGCAGGAGCCTGAGATGAGGCAGAGGTGTGGAATCAGTTTGGACAGCCAGTTTTGTGTTACACTGCAGAGGTGGGCCCTGCCCTCATCTGAACCAAAAAGGAGCAGGAACAGCTGGCATTAAACCATGCTATTTACAGTTTAAAAAATAGAATAGTTCTCCACTGATTCAAGAAACTAAGTATCTCCATCAGCTTCTGGATATTGGGAGTTTTGGGCAGGGATTAGGCTTTCCAAGTCTGTCAGACTTGAAGTTGTTGGCCCTTGGAAGCCCCCAGAGTCAAAGAGCTGCCCCAGCCTCTTGGCCAGTGGCCAGGGAGCCAGCACGGGGCTTGGTAAAGAACTGGCCAGATCCCTCATGCTCAGTGTTCCAGCAGGAGAATCGCTGAAAGCAAAATGTTTCCATAAAAAGTTACCCTTTCAAAGCACAAAACTTTCCCAGTGGAGGAATGTTCCATCAGAAAAATGTTGGACCAGTTTGGCTCTTGGCATATTCTAAGGTACAAAAACTCATTGCATTTTAAATAAATTTCAGCAGCCTCAGCCCATGCCAGCTCTCAAGCAACAAATCAGGCAAACTCGGCTTTTTCTCCTGCAATTATCCACCCTGATAATTCTCTTGTCATTTCACTCTTTTGCTTCACGGAAGAAAGAAAGGTTGTGTTTGCAGTACACCAAGATGATGTTTGCCCTGGAATTTGAAATTCATAAGCAGTCATGATATAAATATATATAGTTTTAATCCTGAATTATGTATGTACAAACAACCTCAAAAATCAATTACCTTCAGGATACACATTATCAGACCTTGTTTTATAAAAGTTTTTTTTAACATAGTCCTTTATAAAACCAGCATGAAATGCACCTTATTTTTTCAGGGATAAATGAAAGACAACAGTCTGCCCTGCTAAGGTTGGAACTCATGGCTTTTGAAAATCTAACCAGTCAACACCTCAACGTGCTTAGACCTTTCTCCTCAACCATTAAAGTTGCATGAGAAATGGAAAGTATTTTCAATAAAAAATGAATGGCAGAGCTGGCATCGTGGACAATATGTGAATTATTAAGGATAATGAAATAAAAGTCTCCAGAAAATGTTAAAGTCTGATAGGAAGTGAAAAATCAGGCAGTATGGAAGTTGAGTGTTTATGTGCTTGGCATTGTATATGAATTAACATACTGTACAGTCTGCCTTATATTGTGTTCCCTGAACTTTATGATTTGTAACAATTTCTATCACACCATGCCATGTCTGCAAAATTATGTGTGATAACAAAACTAACACAGCAATGCTGAATCATCTTTTCTACATACCATGAGTCTCTGAAGTAGCCTATCTCACTTTAAGTATAGGGGAAGGAAATTGTACCAATATTTTAATTTTTGAATATGAATAACCACTATTGTGATTCACGTTTGGTCTTAACTGATTAACTGATGCTTAAGTGAGTAATTTATCAACTCAATATTATTTTAATATGTGATTTTTATCATTCAGTTCCTCAGCTTTTCTGAAAAGGAAAAGCCATTGACTCTATAAATGTCAGCTGGGAACAAAGACCAATGGCAGTTTAGAATGCCATTAGTGAGGGCACATATTTCAGGACTTCATAGGAATCAGCAGAATAGATATTTTGCTTTCCTCAGCCTTTGTCCCTGAAGCTCTACCATCACCTACAAAATAAAAATTCTTAATCTTTTGCTTACCATTTTTTAATTAAAAAAATATGAATAATTTTTAAACTCTTCTCTGTATGTGAAAATCATGCAGATATCAAGCAGTGTTTCTTGGCACTGGGCATGTGTCTCTGGAGAAAATGTCAGCTTATCAGGAGTTTTAAGTGGCAGCAGCATGACAATAGCAAAAGACATGAGCATTCAGGTGTGAAATCATAGAGCCTTTCCAGCAGCAGCATTTTGCTGTGTGATATGTTGCATTCAGATTTGTGAGAAAGTCTTGTACATAATTTAGAGTAAAGCCTTAATATTTGATTAGAGAGCTAGCACAAATTAAGTGCCAGCATAAAAGGAGTCCAAGGCCAGTGCCTTCCTCCAGGATCTCTTCTGTATGGTAAACAACTTGAAAATCATTGTTCATTATTTAATTATGTAGCATGGTTGTGCATTTTAGAGTTCATATGGCATGAGGCAGCACAATCTTGAGGGTGATAGCCCACTTCTACAATGGCTTTTATTGCACTGTTTCAGGGACTGCAATAAGACTGCTGAAAGGATTCAACTGGAGGAGTCTTTTTACCCTACCATAAAAATATCAGTAAAAGTAACATCACCTTTCTCCAAATTTCAGCCTCCTTGAATCAACTTTTTTTTTAGAAAAACATAACTGGGTGACATGAGTTTTCACAGAAAAGCACAGAACATCTGGGGATTTTCAATTTCCTGAGAATTAATGAGAATTTTTCAACTAAATTAAGCACTTTTGTCAAGAAGCTTTATTTTGTTAGATTTCCAGCTTCTTGTCCACCCCAAATAGCATTTCTAAGTACTTCCAACACCTGCTGTTCAGCTGCTTCAAATCCTTGATGTTACGAGTCTCGGGCAGACACTGGCCATTAAGATCATTACAAAATTTTCTAGTCCAGGCTACTGACTGAGGGCTTACAAGGGTCTGAGATGCCTCACCAGATGTCCTTCACTGCTGGGCACAGCTCCTGGTGTCTGCTGGCCCATGCAGCTGTTTGTGGATCTCTGAGTCAAGGCACATGGTGGGGTGAAGCTGCCACCAGAGTGAATGAGGCTGCCACAAGAGCAGGCAGCAAGGTTTTGAAAAGTGTAAAATGCCTTTGGTTCCCCTGCTTGTGCTGCCCTATGTGAGACATGAGAGGGTTTGACTTTTTGGAGCTGTAATGCTTGTGGTAGGTTACCTCATGGTCTCCAACCCAAAGGCTGTGGCCCCTACACTCATAAGTTACTTTTGAAACAATTTAGGAATTCTGTGATTTAGCTTTATAATAATTTGACTATGTTTAATCCAGGTTACACAGGGCAGTACCAGTCATTGTGATATTGCTTCTTGTAATTTACCTGCAGACACCTATAAGGCATTTTCCCCAAGTCTTCTCTGTATTGGGCTACCAAGTGCTGACTACAGGGAGTCTTTGCAGCAAGAGCACTCACCACCATGTACATTTTCTCCTAGCTGGAAACTTTGTTTTCAGAGACACATCCTGGTTGAGAAACCCCAGTCATGCAATTAACTCTCAGCAGGTGCATTTCATATGGCATTAATGAGTGCCTCCTTACAGAGCCTTCACCATTCTCAGTACAACAAAGATGTTCCATTGTTTTAAATGTCACAGCATTTTTTAATTTCTCTTTTAGTAGTTGATATTATTGCTCCTTTTTTTTTCTCTACTCAATATTTTATCAATCATTATTTTATTTCTAATAGTGCTTAGACTGGTCCCTTCTATATATACCTTTGTTTTGTAGACATCACAATTACTAGTCCATAAGGGGACATCTTTTAATTTTCACAGTACACCACCACCCAGGTGCATTTCTACTGGCTATTTTTCACTCTGTGCCTGCAAGATGCTAAGTGGTTTTGGTTATCATTGAAGAAATCAATAGGATTTGTAGCACCTCAAAGAAGGTAATAAGCACTTTGCAGGATCAGCGATTAGGCCTTGGCTTCCTTACTGATGAATTTGCTACAACAATAATTCCTGAAAGTTTCACTGTCTGCTATCATGGGGAATGAAAATGAAATACAACTAAACTGTCCAAGAAATCCCTTTCAAATCTCAGTGTCATAAATTTTTTGCTACTTAAGCTCTTTAAGTCATCTGGTTTCATTAACAGACTATTTGGGTGTAGTTACTGATGCAGTCAGGACGATACCTTGAAAAGGTATCACCTCATGTGATGCCTATACCAGAAATCAAATGCTTTTTAAAGCAAAGCTGGTACAGGTGAATGAGAATGGTTTAACATAATCTCATTTTCCCTCTATATTGATAAGTAATTGCAAAGAATAATAGTTATAGGCATGCACCTGCATGAACTTAACAGGGCTTAATAAAATGTTACAGAAGAAAAGCTTTTTTTTCCTTCAGAAGGCACTAATTTAAAAAGCAGTAAGTGCTGCAGCATAGTTCTCATTAACAGAGGTAGAAAGAGCCACTGACTCTACTCATCAACAACTTTAATCACAGCATATGCTATACACTGCTTAATCTTTGCTCCCTATTATGAATCACAAATGACCTCATACAGTCCAAAAGCAACTGAAGATGGGTCTGCAAAACCTTTTCATAGGGATGATACTGTAAGTTATGAGAATTTGTGGGAAAATGTTAATGAAAAGCAGAAAATTGAAATGAAAACTTGAATTTATTGTGAAGTGAACATACATTATAGCTACAAGATGCTTCAAGATATGTAAACTGTGGAGAGAAAGCATTAAGGGTAGGTCCAGAAAAAATCATTGCAGCAGTAGTAATGCCAATAACAGAAAGCATATCAGAATGTATATAGGGTTTTCTTTGTAATAACATTTTGAAATGTTATGCATAATCAGTCCTTAAAATACCTGTTCAGGCATGATAAATTTTTTCATATGCTTTCCTACCTTTAATAAATTGTTGATTTTTATTAGCATCTATAGGGAATCCATAAGCTAAAGAAATCCATGCTCATTAAGCTGCTACTTCCCTAAATGATAACTAGCAGCCCTTCACACAATGTTTTAGGCAGCTTTCTCATCTCAGCCAGGAGATGCCCAAATGAAAGTAAAACTATGACTGATAAAGCTAAAGAGATAAAAGTTCAGAACACATTTCATGCTCTAGAGATTGCAGTGTTTGTAACACATTACAAATCCCAACCTTTTCAATTAGTACTAGTCAAAAAGCAGGGATGTTTGTTCATGGGAAGTTCTCTATTTTTCACTGGAAGTGCTGAAATCTGAGGGGGGGTTTCACATTTGAAACCGCTACAAATTACAACATCTTAGACTGTTAGGAACCAGATACATTAGCATTTGGGTCATCAACATCTGGGTTCCACCTATTAAAAAAAAAAGAAAGGCAGTATAAGCTATGACAAGTATCATGACTTTACTGACATTAGGTCTTTCAGAGAACAAAAATTTTAAATTCATGTTGATCTGAAAGCCTTCCATTCGATAGCTGTCATTTCAGAGCCACTGGGCTAAATTGTCTATTGCAAATTCTTTTGCTGACAAAGCTTTGTGTCAGTGCAGGTAACAAGAAATTTTGACAGCAGTATAACACAAGGAATGTTTTCACTTGACTGTTTTTTTGTCTTAAATAAAAGGGTCTGTTGTGGTTGACTAGACATGCTGTTACACAGTACTCAGCTTGTGAGTGCATTACTGAGCTGCAAACAGTGGAAAGGGTCAAAACTGTCCTTAACTCCCCATGTCATACTGTCTGAACCCAGATGTAAACGTTCAGTAGAGGAACAACATATGTATGAGAGAAGAAGCATATGGCTTTCAATAATTTCTTCGTGGTGAATTTATGCAAAGTTCATTATCATAAATATTTTTTTTTTCATTTTGTTGGGAAATACATATTTTTTGCCTATCATTCTTTGTCAGACAAATTGAAATGTTAAGAATTATGACTTTTTTTTGCTTTGAAACTCTGTATGTGTGTGTGTAATCTACATCTCTGTTTTCAGCTGCTTCCCCCATATTTCAATGGACTGGAGGTAAAGAGCCAAAAAAAAAAAAGGTATAGATTATTTAATCTTTCCAGTATTTCACAGGGACACAGAATAGTTGAGGTTAGAAGGGTCCTCTGGAAGTCATCTGATCCAACCTCTCTTCTCTAGTAGGGCCACCTTGAGCAGGTTGCCCAGGACTATGCCCTGAAAATAAATGTGAGGGGAAATAAATTTTAAAAGACATATGATAGATGCTCAGATATATATGAATTGCTCTTATTATCCTGACAGAAACATAACAAACCTGTTGAAATAATTTGCAAAAAACATGCAAGAAAACATAGTTTAATTTAAAGTAAGGTCTTTCATTTAGTCAACCAGTTACCGTTAGGAAGGAGGCAAGGGATGAACTCCCCTTCGCAATCTAAAACCTCTCTCTGGTATCTCTTCATAGTGTTAATATGCTAACCTGGAGCACAGTTGACTTCCTACTGCTTCTTTTGCCATCTGTGTGGACAGTGATTCCAATACGATATAAATATCAAAGTAGTTGCACAGGAGAAGATGATCATAGCAAGTGGTGCCCAATGAAGAGAAGTGAGAGCTGATGAATTAAAGCAGATCCCTTGGCACTTCAGCTTACTGTCTCAGAAAGGTCAAGGCTTTTACCAGATGTATAGGTGAATGAAAGAGTCTAAAGAGATAGTCTGGCCTTATTTCACATTGGCAATTCACTAGAGCAAACAAAGAAGACATGTCCCTGGATTTACCTTTTGCCCAAGTTTTTTCTTCAGAAGATCAGTTCTGGGCTAATTCTGCTCCAGACTAACAGAAGTTCATGACCTCTGTCCCCTTCTCACCTTACTGTAACCGATACCCTTTTCATTCCCAGTGTGCTATTTGCTAGGAATGGCCAGATGTCTTTTAAATGACATCATGGGAACAAAACTCTCTCCTGGGTCTCCTAACTCCATAAGAAGCCATTACCTTATTTCCCACTAGTACTGTTGAAGAGGCATTTTTTTAACCATTTTTATTAATTTTTCTAAATGTTGCAAAATTTTCTTCAAGCAGCCGTACCTGTTGTCCTTGTGGAATTCACATGGTATATAAAGAATACTTTCAGTTGACTGGAATTTTTAGAGTTTGGATGATTGAAATCATACTCCACAGCCTGATTCAACAGTATTGTAAAGACAAGAGCCAGTTCTCCAACAGTAGCCTCCCTGTCCGCTCCCAAATAGAGTGCTTCTGGCTGCCTCTTTTTATGTGTTGTTGCATGTATGACTGGGATAGTGGTGAGTAAGAGATCTATAAATGGGCTCTCTGAGAAGTAAACATCATGTGGTCGTTCACTTTGGAAACTTGTCGAGTGGGAGGCATTTACTGAACCTTGGTGCCCTCGCTGTAATCACTGATGTTCTGTGAAGTGCTAATGTCTGTTTTCTCCTTTGTAAAGTTACTTCTTATAAAAGAGGATTCCTTAACAGCATCTTTGGCTGGAAACTGTTGAGATAAAGAAAAATAATGCATTTAGTGCCCAGCTGAATCATGTACAGTCTATTAGATCTGAATGTGGTCATGTTATTGCACATGTGAGGATACCACCAAAATCTGGATTCATTTCATGTTTCTTTTTTTTCACCTAGCATGCTCTTTAAGAACAAAAAATGCTGACAGTTGGAATTACTGGTGCTTTTTTAAGAATAGATCTTTTATATGCTTGCTGTTAACCAGCTGGGTGTATTTTCAGAGAATAAAAGGGACATGCAGCATTAAAAACTGTAATTTTGGAAAAGAAAAAAAGTGAGATTTTGCAATTCAGTAATTTATTTACATTTATTTTTGAAGTTGCATTTATGTTGAGTAGCACAGAAATTGAATAATTGCTTACATAAAATTAGCCATTGTTTTTTCATGTGGTTAGAAAGCTCAGGGATCCAGTCTTTTTTGTTCCAGAAGGTAACATTGCCATCCTACTGACTGCAATCATAGCTCTGCAGATTCTCACTCAGGGAATGGAGAAGGTCTTGAGGGCTGAAACCCCCTCTAATTCTATGGTTCAAAAGTGCTTCTAAGCATGTGCTTATATTCATCCTTAATCAGGACAACATTTAAGCATTTGCTCTCAAGTATATTCTTTTCTGTTTTCTTTAAAATGTCTGGGGGCTGTTCAGTATAAGGTTGATTGGAGTGGCAAGGAAGGTAGGTAGGTAAGCTGCAGCAGCTGAAAGAACCACCAGAGAGCATAACTGTGAGGATTATTAGTGTACCATAAGCAACCTATTTTTGAGTTTACAGACTCCCATTGATCTCTGGAGGAGTTTGCACTCTAAAAATAGTGTGCTTTTGGGAGCTGGGACAGAGAGAATTGGAGCTGGACAGTGGGAGGTCTGAGTGGATTGGAGCATCACAGGGAGATAATAGAGGGTCCACTGACTGCAAAGGGAGTTCAGGTAGCAATTATAAGCAACCAGAGAGAAAGATAATATTATTACCAGGTGTTAAAATAGCATGGCTTGCAAGCAACATGCTTTAGACAAAATTTGAGAACAGTAGGCTTGATTTTACTTGGCACCTGAGCATTGGGGCAAGGTGTCCATCATAGCAATTTGATTTCTTCTGCATTTGGATGGCAGGTAGCAGAGTTCTAGGTAGCTATAGTTTTGGTGGGTTTTTTGCTCCTTCTGCTAATTAACTAGTTTTGTTGGTACATGAATTCCTAGAAGACCGAGTTTTCTTTGGCTAGAGCTGCTATGTCTCGTTTGTGACTGGAAGAACTGGGCACAGCAGATCTTTTGATGTGTCCAGTGCCCAGTGAAAGACCTGTGTCATGGGACTGGGGAAGAAAAGAGGTGCTTGCTCAGCTGGCTGGGGTATGATGCCAGTTGGGACCTTTCAGCCCTGAGGTCATAAAAGTATTAAGTGATATTAATATTAATTTCAGTGGGAGCTGGGTGTCAAAAGTCTGGGAACTTTTGACAAACAATTATTTGAAGAAATGGAGCATGTGGTTAAAAGTAATCCCAGCAGCCAGATTGCTTGGATTATTAGCAACACAGTAATACAGTATATAACACCTTGTTGTTTCAGTTTGTAAACTCTCTGACAGTTCCAAAGCTAAGTAGGGGCAAGCAGGGACCTTATGCCTGGCCCGTGAATCCACCCTGGCCCTTGTGAGTGGAGGACAGCTTCCCTTGGGACAAAAAACAGCCCTTCCCAGACTTACAGACTGCCTGAGCATAGAGAGCACCTCTGTAGACCATCCAGTCCACTCCCTTGTTCAGACCCTGGTTTTGGTCAGGGCCATGTCCATAAAGTTTTGAATGTCTCTAAGGATGGTTTCCCCCCAACCTTTCTGGGCAACCTGTGTCAGCGTTTGACCACCCTGATGGTAAAATAAAATTGTTTCCTATTTGGATGAAATTCCTTGTATTTCAGTTGTTCCTGTTGTCTCCTGTTCTGTCACTGGGCACCAGTGAGGAAAGTCTGTCTTCATCTTCTTTGTACCCAAGAGCTTTGTACCCATCTTTGAAACACCAAGATCCTTGGGGGCTTGTTGTGCAGAGCAAAGGATGGCTAGAATTAGGAGCTTTGGAAATAAGAAAGGGCTAAACTACATAGAGAAGATAAGCATGGAGCTCCCATGTAGGGCAGATGTCTCCTCCAGGATGACACCTGCAGAAAACACGGCCTTACTAAGATGCTGAATCTGATAGAAAGGTTCTAAAAAATAACATATAATCTTAAAAACTAGAATGCTAAATTACAGCTGCCCATCATGCCACAAACCTGCCTATGATGTGTTTGGAGGCAGAAACCCTCATGGGCCTCTTTTAGCATAAGGATCAGAAAACACTTGTGACACCAAGGACCACACTATGCTCCGTTGTGCCTGCTGTGCTCTGAACTCTCTCCTGATCCCAGGCTTGAGTGCTTGAGTTCAGTCATAGGCAGCAATATTTTATCCACATACCACTTCGAAAACAGCCACCCTGTGATATTCAGGAACAGGCACAGAACAGTTTGAAAGAGAAAGGAGAATAAACCTGAATGCTGAAGCACATGGAGGGCGTGTGTAGGCAGGCAGTAATTATATAGGACAGGATTACATGTGTATGCGTATCCCAGGGAGCCATCAAATACAGCCTTAAAGCTGGATTTTGTTTCTGAGATCAGAGAGATAAATACATAAAATTACCTGCTTGGAAGGAAATTTTAGCTGAAACAGAAGAGTGCACTGCCTTACTGAGTCAGGCTATGAGATGGCCATATTATTTGATTGCTCATGGCCAGAGAGCACATTAGTAGCATTACATGTGGTTTTATGACCTCTTCACGGTGGACAATGACATCCCTTCACTTTTTTTTCAAGATAAATTAAGTAACTTTTCATTTCTTTATTCAAAAGTCTCCAACACTTTCAAGCAGTCAGTGTAAGCAATGCAGAGTTTGTCCTAATAGCACCTCTCTTCTCCAGGGAAGTGTTTCTTCAGAAAGCTAAGGAGTCACAGCCTTTTGAATGTCCCTCCAATATTTCTTGAAATGTGCACAGCCTACATGCATTCAGGAGCACAGTAAAAACCCCCTTTATGTTTTACATTATGACATATAGAAAGTTGTAATCTTTTTGTCTGTCCTGTGACTTTTCCTCAATTATCTAACCTTTTTTTAAAGGCTCATGAGTTCAATAAAATTTACTAAAACCAGAGATATTCCTCAACCTCAAATACTTACATCTGAAGTGATTAAACATATATGTTGAGAAAGTTAGTGTCCTGACCTTTTGAAAATTAATTAAGAAACCTATTTTCCTCAGTTTGAACTGTCTGGAACCACTGATATCAACAGCAACTACTAGTAATGCTTAACTTCAAAGAGAACAGAAATGGGCCCTGTGCTGGGCTTCAAATTAGCTGTGACTATGCAGGAAAGAGTCACTGTAAACATGTCAAAGGAAATTGCTCTTGATTCCCCAGACAGCAGCTAAGCACCTGCCTCAACCTTGCTTTAGAAAAGTAAATAAATTAACTTTAGCGGGATCTATGTAAACAGCACAGAAAATACTTTGCTACTATGTCTGGAATACTGTCCTCAGTGCTGGTCAGTCATGAAAACTAAAGCAGAAATAGTGGAGGAGTGGAGCTGTGACTAAAGTAGTTAAAGGAACATATACGCTTCCAAGAGAGAATGAAAATCCCCAGGACTGTTCAATTTGGGCAGTAGACAAAGACAGAGGCTCACTTAGCAGTAAGGACTCTATGGGACGGCCTTAGAAGGCAAGAGAAGAGGAAAATCAAAGCAGCTGAAAAAAGAAAGCATGTACATATATGTATATATCATTAAATTGTATGTACTACTAAAATTAAATATAATTTTGATTTTTATAAATTGATGCCTCTCTACATCCTGCAGCATGGCCACACTGCTCAGCCACGTGGCAGGGTTTGCCTCCTGTGTCTGCTGGAGAAATAGCGGGGCTTCCCTGGGGCTGAGTCCCACTGAGGGTCCATGTAGGGCTGGGTCCTGCCCACCTGCAGCCAGGGGCACACCAGGAGCCTCCTGCACTCTTCCGGACAGCTGGGAATGAGATGGGCAATGGGATGGGTCAGGGGCCACACCTACCCTGTACCAAGGGCAAAACTCAAGGCTTTAAAGGCCTGAGCCCTTAACAGAGTCATGAGTTTCATCAGAGAGAGATTTGGAGAGTAGGTGGAAAAATCTATTGGATCACAAAGATTTGTATTGCCTGAGCGTGGTTGTAAACAAGTGCAGTTAACGAAAGCAAAATTGCAGTTGTGGGGAGTGAACTCCCACTCACGACTTACAGGTGCTTTTCTGCATGATCTTGAAATCCACATGAGTGCACAGATAATGATTAATTTCTGGTCTTGTATTTGTCACACAGGTCTGACAAGAGAAATTGAATGGATTTCAATGGATGGAGATAATTTGAAATATTTTATATATTTGTATGAAGACTATGAACTTCCTAACTCTTCAATACCCCATAGGAAGCATCTTCTTTGTACATTGATATCAACACTTTTTTTCTTGTCTATTTTGTTTAACATATGTTCTGCTGAAATAAAACAGACCACAGCAACTAGCATTGAATGTGTATATGTACAGGAATGATTTTGATCTGAGAACAGATAATAGTGTAACTTGAAGTTTGAGCAAAAGTAAAATAAATACTTAAAAACCCCATATTATTATTTGCAATTAATTTGTTTGCTGTCTTTTTGAAAAATATCAATGTGGACAAAGAATTTTAAAATTATTTCACAAAATTCAGAATAAATGAGGAGTGTAACATCTTATTTCCTGTTGTGTACTCCTGGTTATAGAAGAGGAATCATATGTGCAATAAAGGAAACAAAAATATTAAAAGGGCTGGTCTTTCTGGTGAGTTTAGCTAAATTCTTCTTTTGTTGTAGAGCCAAAGTATTTCTTTTTCTTGAGAATCTAAAATGCACTGGTGTTCTGATATTTATGCATCACCTTTACTGTATAGAATGAAAATACAAGGTGTGAGCTAGCTGACAAAAACATGCAACCTTTATTCAAATAAACGGGCCATCCAGCTTTGCTAGAACATGCTCATGAATATAGGTTGAAGGATCATTATCTTCAAAAGTCCACATCAAAAGGGGACATTGGAATATGGATACTGGGCAAAATTCATGTATGATCACAGCAAATCTTATATAGAATGCTTAATCCATGGCGCCTGTTTTATATGGACTGTACATAAAAGAAGACTGTTCAATGCATATTCTGTTTTTGGAAATGAGATCTTATTGTTAAAGAAATTTAATACACTGTGTCTCCTCGGTCTCTCTTATATGATTTACTGAAAAGGGATATGAGGAGCTGTTTTTTAATAATATTCTTCTGACATTGATTGAAACTATTCTACATGGTCTGAAACTCTCTACCTGGCTCTTGTTTATTCAAATAAAATAAAGATAATTATTCTGGTTAGAAAACAGATTTCAAGTGGAATATTACTTGCAATGACATCAATTTAATTCTTTTTTGCTCCATTAGGTAACACAAAAGCTAACAGAAAATATTTTTGAATTTTAAGTTTTCACATAGTTGTATTGCTTTGTACAGGAAATTAAAAAGGAGCTATACTTGTTGCAGCTCAATTAAAAGGACAGTCTTGTATTTTTTACTTTTAATGTGCAATACCAACATTGGTTACTTTCCTGCTTCATCATTATATCCTCATGGCTGATTTCCCCTAATGCACTCCCTGGAGGTGAGCATCCCTGAAAGACAGGTTGAAATGGAAGTGCAAAGAGACAGAATGCATCAGGAGCACCTTTCATTTACATACCAAGGAGATTAATATGTCTATTCAATCAAAAATCAACAATCTTCCCCAACATTCCATTATCAGTCACTGATATTGGACTGCATTGTTCCTGCCAGTATAGAAGTGATAAAAAGGAGAAAACACACAATCCCTTGATCCAAAAGCATGTTGAAGATGAGTCAGGACCTCAGCTTTTATTATTCTTTACTCACTTTAAAACTACTCATTTCAGAGAACATTGGAAATGTAAAGCCTCATTTTCCTCCTTCTTTCATAGTTGGGAAACTTCATAGTGTGAATTCCAGGGGAAGGGGAAAGCTGGGACCACATCCCAATCTGAATGTGTAGGTGAAATTAAAAAAACCCATCTCTGACAGAGAAGTGTTGTTCTTTTGCCAGATTTAAACTCCTTGTTCTCAAATGGGGGTACCACCAGGGGCCACTAAAACATCTTATTGGTGGGAAGGGACCAGTCAGAGGCAAAGAATATTTTTTCTGAACTTCATTTTTGTTTTAAATGAAAATTCAAAATTTATACAATTTTAAACTCTCTTGAGGCTGACAGCTAATGGGGAATGGGGATCAGTGAGAACCCTGAGTTAGATCTTAGGACTACAAGAAATCCTTAATAAAACAAGAAATTAGCAACTGAGTACAAGAAGAAAGGAGGCTGTGAAGGCTCTCTGTGTCTCAGCTAGCAAACTTTTTACATCTGGTTTGATCCATCATGTGCTAGTGATGATGTTTTTCATCTAAGCTTTATTGAAGGGTCTGACTGTAGGGCATACACAGACCAGTGAAAGATGCCCCAAGCAACTCTGCAGTCTGTTACTTCTTCCCTGGGAAATTCTGTCCTCCAGATGTTAGATTTTGGCACAAATTTAGGGAAGGATTGAGGTCTTACAATGAAGGATGAGCACAGAAATACATAATAACAGTTCATGCTAAAATCATGCCTATTTCATGTGGTTACATGGCAGCTTTTGTCAGTAGGAGCTAAACTCTCTGAAGGTCTGTACTAACACCTCCATAATGAGACAACACTTGACCACCCCTAGACAGTGGAGCCAGAGGAACAGTTGCATCAAAGTAAATAGTTGTCATAACTGAACCATGGAGAGATGAACTCCCCTCTAACTCATAAGCCTTAACCCACTTAATGGGGAACCCATGAAATAAAGGAAAATAGCTGGATTTCAATGTCACCCCTGTTCTCTGGTCTTCATATGGTGCTGATGTGACAGTAAATCAAAGGAATGGTACTGTCCTCGTGTCACCAAGCATCGCGCACATATGGTAAGGGAAGAGTTTCTTTTAACTCCCTACCCAGTGCTCTGCACTGGATTTTTTTTTTGTTCTAATGCCAAAAAAAGAGATTTCTTTAATATAAGAGAAACTGCTCAACAATGTGGTGGTGACATGTTCTGTTAGAAAAATAGAAATTGTTATTGTGTGGTGCCCACAGCAAAGGGTTTAGTCTGATGAGATAGTAAGATCTCTACACATTTGGGAAGAGCCTTTTATTTGTTGGCCAATGAACAAGAACACACTCATGATTTTTCTGATTGTCTGCACAGAAACATCCAAGTGCCTTTAGCTTAGAGATAAAAATAAAGGTAAAGGTAAAGGTAAACTAATAATTACTGTAACCTAAAAAATTCTGTGAGTTTGAATGTGTTTCCATTGGCAACTCTGACTTAATCACTTTCAATTAAAAGATTGTGTTGCTTCTGCATTTCTAAGACAAATATTGTTACATGCCTTAAAACTCTGGAGGTTTGGATTTATGCATTAGCTGGAATTATAGAACTAAACTGGCATTTTTATCTTTTGTCTGATGGTGTAAGCTAGTAGTAAAAGCAAGTAATAAAAAAAAAAGAGTGGTAAAAGCAAGGCCCCCCTGTATTGCTTTACTTACTGTATCAGTAAAACACCTGTAGTTATATATAACTGTATTCATGGATATGAATTCCCAAAACCAAAGTCTGGAGACACAGTTCATTGAGTTCAGTGGCGTCTCACCAGGACTGTGCTCAGTGCAATCACAAAGATAAAGAAGGTCTTTTTATTTATCTCTTGTTTCATGAAGTCTGTAAATTATTTATGAGAAGACATAATAAAAATCTGGCACCTTGACCATTTTTTACTATAAAATATTGATGTTGAGACAAGAGAATAACAGAAGGCGGTCCAAGGAAAATAGTTGTATCTTTTCTTTAGCTTTAGGGGCAAAATATTGAAACAATTTTCTTTTGATCTCGTGACTAAGTCCTAGTTTCTCTAATGTGTGTGCATTTGATTTGAATGAGTTTTTGCAGATTAAATAATGCACTTGGCAAAAAAATCCTAATTTTGGTATATGAGCTGCCTGTACTACTGGTGCATGAATAATTACAGTGAAAGCTCCCCCTAAAGCCAGTTCTTCAGTCCTCAAAAAATACTGCAGTCCCAAGTTAAAGTATTCTCTAGAGACAAAAAACTAAGGGTTGGATATAAGATCAATCAAACCTGGTAAAATTGAGTTTTCCTGTGTTTTTGGAAGCAGTCTAAAGCCATTTATAAAATAAGCACACCTATTCATATGCTACACTTACTTCCCACTACATTATTTTGCAGCAATCTATGAGATGGATCTTTTCAAAGACATCCTACAGAAGACTGGTGACTAACTGCAAGTGCAATAGCTAAGTGAGAATGTTCTCACCCTGATGCCAACTGTGGGTTTCATAAGGAGGATGGTAAATCTTGTCTGGTAACTAATTAAATTTGATTCTGTCTGGATGTCATGTGAAAAGTGATCTAATCCTTTGCTGTATTTTTAGTGAAACTGGAACTAGATTTGTCTTTCTTGCAGATGCTGCATCCATAGTAAATGTTTTTTACAGGTATTGCAAAAATTTCTATTGAGAGTAGTCTTCATCTAACAGTGGTCCTTCATCTAATACTGTCTTAGCTGATCATTTGCAGGGTCATAATGGGTCATAGCAGATCTCCTTCTAACAGGAGACTGATAATCCAAGCCCTGACACGAGCAGACTGGTGAAAGATGTGTGCTGGACTGAACCTTGACAGATGAATGCTTGGAGGAGGCCAAAGACTTGAGGACAAACCTTGATGCCCTTTGGATCCTTATTGTTACTGAACTTAGGAAAACAATCTTGCTCCTTGCTCTCCACCAACAGTCCTGATGTGTGCTGGGTGCTGATTTGGAGATGCTGGGTGAGCAATGGAAGAAGCAGCAGGGTTTGAATAAATAGGGCTCTACTTCTCAGTGTTGCTGGTTGCTGACAGTCACTGACAAGTCTGGTCCTGGCCTGGTGGCTGTACCTAGAATTAGGAGGGTCAGGAGAATATCCAAATTTGTGCTTTCCTACAGAAACTAGGAAAGGAGCACAAATCCTTAAATGTCTTATTGCACAGACAGGTAGCAAACGCACACACACACAGAAGCAAATAAAGCAAATAAAGCCCTATGCCCTGTGAATCACATAGTGTCCTCCTCCTCCCTCTTTCCATGACAGCCATGTGTCACTGGAGCTGGGGTATGGTTTACCAGCCATCTGGCTTTTACAATGTTCTCGGCACTTCTCGCATACTTCCTGCATGCACATCTATGCGCTCATCCTCTGTTTTTATTGCTGAAGGTTAGTGAGGATAAATGAAGGCCTCCAATGCCACTTTCTATGGCCAGTTTAGGTCTCTCAGATAATCTCTCATGAGGTCACCCACCTCTTCTAAATGTCATGAGCGCATGTGATCTGAAAGCCTTCACAGGCTGTCCTCATGCCTGAATTGCATCCCAGTGACTCAGGCACTAATGCCTCCAAATGAGGCCGCCTCTTAATTCCCTGCTTTGACTGTTTCTCCAGTAAAATGCTACTGACCACACTAAGAGCAATCAAGTGGGGCAGTGCAAGGGATAAGAGCTTGGGAAAATGACACTGGAAAGCACCACATACTTGAGGAAATTCATTCAGCATAAAATTCATATAGTCATGGCACAATTGGGACATATGGGCTCTTCCCTAGCCCTCGAGCAGAGAGGAACATGCTCTGCCTTTGCCACATGTCTGGCAAGGCAACTGAAAGCAGCCATGTTCCTGACCAAAACCCAGTGTCCAGGGCATCTCCAGGTGTAGATGAAGCTGTGCTGGTTTGCACCATGTGTAAAGTCCATAGACCACCAGCCCTCACCTGAAAAACAGCCCAAGCAGATCGGGACCCCTGGAGGAGCCTGACTCAGGAAGACATCAGGCTGGATTACAGTCTCCCAAACCTCATCCCACTGGAGTGGTGGCAGGCCAGGGAGGCAGGTAGAGAGGACTGGGGCCCTCTCCTTCCCTTCTCTTCACTCCAGCAGGACCCAGGCTCTGCTAGCATGGTGTCTCCTGTGATTGCCCCCATCCAGCATGCTTGGTCAAGGCTTCCTGTCCCACTGTCCTTCAGAGAGCTCCTCACATCTGTGGGGAAACAGCCCAGTGCCCAGGATTTCTAGTCTTTCCCAAAAGCCTGGGACTATCTCATCCCCTCTACTCTAGGGGTAGAGTTTTTAGTGTGTCTGTGTTTTCCACTATGAAGTTGTTCTGTCCTAATTGAGCAGCAACTGAACTGTCATACTGGGGAAGGGATTTTGCATTCCAGGATGACATGGTTATTCAGGAAACACACATGCATGTCAATGTGGAGACATTATTCCTCCAGAATTTTTCTTCTTGTGTCCAAAGAGTCACACTAGTGTTGCATCATCTGGCAAATCTTTACCAAGAGCATCTTCCAACTCTTCAAGGGAGTCTCTTTCCTGCATGTCTATTGACTTGGTGTGGACAGGATGAATCAGACAGAAGAATATGGCTGTTAGAGTCTTGCTTATTGATTTTTTTGTTTTACTGATATTTTGCACACTTTGCTCCTTCTCGTCAAGGAAAAACAACCAAAGGAAAGTGATGTCCAGAAATGTAAATTTCTAATATTCAGAACAAGAACTATTTTTTCCTCTACCAATTTAATCTGTGATAGAAAACTGCCGGTTTTATTTATCTTTATGTCAGGCAGGGGAAAAAAAAATAACTTTGACATCAGAAACAGTAGAATTCATTTCCATACTACTCCAGTCAGTTGTCAAAAATAGATTCTAATAGATGGGTTGGTCTCAGCAGAAGTGCTCAGGTCATGACATCCCTGGCAAACAACTTTTTAAACAGCAGTGATGTTGGACAATGAGCTTCCAATGGCTCTTCCTGTGAAGAGAGGCAGTGCTGTAAGGCAGACACTTTGAATGCCTTTTGTTCTGTACATTTTCAGCTCACTGACACACTTAGTAGATTTTCCAAACTGAGCAATTATGACATCTCCAAAGCATCATACGCTAGCACACATCCCAAGCTTTTTCCTATTTAAGGCTTTTGTTTTTCAGAAAAGCTGAAAAACCTTCATTTAGAAAATTATTTGTGTGAATCAACAAGACCTGAGGACTTTGTTCAGAGGATTTTGTGATCAAACACTTTTTAGGAGCAGAAGATCATTGAGTATAGCCCTTAGAACGTTTCAAAACACCATCTAATCCATCTCCTTGCCTCCAGGCCTAATTCCAGGCAGATTTGTAAGGAATATATTTACAGCACACTTTAAAGATGACGCCATCCATAATGGCAACCTCACAAACCTCCCTAGGCAACCCATCCTAGACTTTAGTTCTCTTCACTGTCAGAAACTGTGTCCTAATTTAAAGTTGTAATTAGTGGCTTTCATAAATGTAACATATATCTGTGATATTACATATTATGCTTGTTCAGGAAACATATAACTCTGATTAAGCAATCAAATTAGAAAATTATGACAACTCTATCAGTTTTCATCCCAGCGGTTAGAAAGCAAGCTCTGTATTTCCCAAGACGTGGTTGACCTACATGCAGGGGGGTCTGAAATGGAGACCTGGGTCTCTTGTGTTTTTAGTAGGTTAGATGTGAAAAATAGTAAGTCTTAAAACAAAGTGAGCTGGTTCTTGCTGAAGCCAAGCAAGAGCTAAAGGATCCTAGTCAGAAGAACTAGCAGTTCTGAGTCATGTGAAGCTTCACCTTCTCTAATGCCCCGAGAAAACAGACCAAAACCAAAACAAGGAAAGAAAAGAGAAATGACTGAAAGTTTAAAAGACAAACCCCGAAACACTGCACTAGGCAGAAGGTGCAGGTCAGCACACATTTTATTATCTTCACAAGTAAGGAGCAAGGCTAGCTCAGTCAGTCGAGCATGGGACCCNCCTGGAAAGAAAAAACAAGCCAAGAGTCCTTCCTCCCCCCACCTCCACCAAAGAACACCAGAGAGAAACCGTGTCCTTGAAACACTGGACTGCTTTGCAGAAGTTTTCTCTGACTATATTTTTCTGCTCTTGGGCTCAGTTTTAAAGACACAGAAAGATTCTTTTTTTTTTCCTGGCACAGATAGACAATATGGGATATATCATAAAGTCACCCCAATACATTGAGTATGCAGACAACTGGTGTAACTAGAAATTATGTCATTCAGATGAAAAGAGCATGACAAGAGTCAAGGCAAAAAACTGGATTATAGCTTCACCAGCAATTCTCCTGGTTGGGATTTTTGATCATGATGAAGTGAAAGACAAATATAAGAAATAATGACAAAGCATTTCTTGTCTGAATAGTCTTAGGAAGTTGAGATAAGACTAGTAGCTGAGTTGAAGCTTTTCTGGAGCTACAGATTACTACATACAGTTGTATAGGGGATGTAGAAGGACTACAGTAGTTTTGGAAAACCTGAACCCTTTCTTAACACATACTTTCACCACTAATACTAATCACAAGAAAATCCTTTTCTCTTCACTCCATACACATTTTTTAAATGAGAAAATAATTAGCATCCAGCACATCAAACCCATCCAAAAGGATAAGCAGAATGAAGGCATCTATTTTCATAAAGCTTTTAAAAATAACATGCTGAAATGGGCCAAGTGGAGAAGAACTTTACCCCTTCATCCTTACACATAAGTCCCATAGTGATACCTGCTTTTATGGAAGTACAGGCTTGCACAGGAAGCCAACGTTAAATAGTTTAAAGTTGAATAGCTTGGCTCCCCTTGGAGCTAGCATTTGTGACCTTTAGAAGACTGTGCAAGCCAGAAACTGGTGAATATTTTTTTCTAAGATAAACCCAAACTATTAAGAGCAAAATGATTTATTGACTGCAGTGATTGACAGCAGTGGCCTCAAAGAAGGGCAGTTTCCAGCACTTTCTAAATACTTCTAAAGTGTCCATTGCACACAGCACTGTCCTGAACCAAAGGACAAGAGGGCACAGTCTTAAGCTGCACCAGAGGAGGTTTAGGCTGGACATGGAGATATTTCTTCACAGAGCGATTGGCCATTGGAATGGGCTGCCCAGGGAGGTGTAACCATCCCTGGAGGTGTTTAAAGAAAGACTGGATATGGCACTGAGTGCCATGGTCTGGTTGACAAGGTCGTGTTTGGTCATAGGTTGGACTTGATGATCTCAGAGATCTTTTTCAGCTTCATTGATTCTGTGGTTCTGTATGTGAAATCGGATAGTTTGGTGTCGCCTTGATAACAGAATCACTGCATTTTAATAAGCAGGAAGGACATTGTCATCAGGAGCAATGGCCATTAGGATTGTTTAGCTGCCTGAAGGGACCCTGGCCTCTAACTGCTCTTTCTGACTTTGAAAATGTCCTGAACACTTTTGTTTCTGATGTCATAGCTATGACTATTTATTCTTGTTATTCTCTTGTTTGTGTTTGTAGCAGAGATTTTCAATATATGGGAAACCACAAATGGCCTACAGGAACTTAGGTTCATAGAATCATCAAGGTTGCTAAGAAAGTTACATTTCTGCTTGTTCCAGAGTTGATGGCAAAATTCCTATTGGCTTCAAAGGAATCAAAAGCAGCCTCTCTTTCCACATAGCCCTGTAAACTTTGAACTGAAAAATACTTATTTGTTCACAAAGCTCATTTGAAGAAAATTGCAAAATATACCTCCCTGCAGAAGATCTATCAGACTTCTAACAGCTATTTTATATTGTCAAGGGCAAATAAACCTACTTGGGGAAAAACAAGGAGGTGATTTGTATGGTGATTGCTTTCATTTTCTTTTTATAATTTCAACCTACAGACTTCTAACCATAGTTGGGAGTAGTAGAAATATCAGGGTGTGCAGTTTGTTTGCACAGGATACTTTTCATTTTACATGTACAGCTGGTGTGTGTCAAAAGGGAGTGGATATGGCTATTCAAGGTATCTCCTGAACGTGAGTGTTCTCTTTCCAGATAGTGTAACCTTCCAACCCAGGAAATCATGTCAGGGTGCTGATGTTGGGAAGTATAGGAGAATTTACTTAATACAATCTACCTTTTCTAAAAGCTTTGGCTTAGATGGTGTAATTGAAGTGCTGTACCAGCAGTGCACAGTATCTCCGTGGGAAATGATGGGCTGGAATTCTGCCTCAGTTTGTGAATAATGAATGTGAATAATATTTTGAACTTTTTTTTTTCCCAGGGCTGTAGGCATATTCATATGTTGTTATGAGCTAAATGAAGATGTGGGCAGCATATATAAACCTACTTACCTTTTAAAATCAGATTTCCTCTGACCAGATTTGTCATTTTCACAGTGCAAATTAATTAAATTTTCTTTGTGGTCAATTGCTGTTGGAACTTATTTCAGCAAAGAAGACTGGAAGAGGCCGAAAGGTGGGGAAGCGGTGGTTCCACCCTCTAAAGAGGGTCAGCTTTGGCCCAAACTACTGCATTGCTGTCATTGTGTGACCTCTAGAAAATATTAATAATGTCATTACTTGTAATTTTAAAGAATTTGAAGCATATAAATTTATTTTTAATCTCCTCATTCTTTCAAGGGTAGGATATCGAATTTGCACCAGTGTATAGGAGTTCCATTTAACCATTTCTCATTTAACTTCAGCTCTCATAAGCAACCTCCCCTTTAACATGACTGCTGTTGGGATAAGAGGAAGTTCCTTGACATCAGTGCTGCTCCCTCAAACGGAGGAGGACAATGCAACTGTACTAGTTTTGTGAGAGTGAGGACTCAGGATTTTCTGGAAGAAGCATGGCATTCTGCTGATCATATTCCCCACCCTCACCCTCAAAGCCACTTTACTGCAGGCAGTTTTGCCAGTCCACCTGAGAGGGCATCTCTGGCTGATCTGCATTACTCAGGAGGGCGTGTGCTTGCCCCAGCTACGTTGCTTGGTACCTTGGCAAGGCTGGAATGGAGCATCCAAGGGCTGCTGACTTCTAATGTCAGACAAGGGCCATGGTTTTGGTGAGAGATAGACCACCTGGAAGACCAAAGGACAGGTAAGTCTTTGCAGTACTGGGAAGGTGTTTTGCACTTAGACATTTCAAACTTTATGCTTCCTCCTGATGCCTTGGGCTTTTTTCACATATTTCTGGGATTTTACCTTGACTGCATGGTTTCTTACATGGGCCTCCTGGTTAGGCCTTGCCTACGATTTGTGAAGCCGTGTTTAGCATTCCTTTTGAGACAAACAGGTTATAACAAGGACACTATGGTTTTTCCAGAAGCCACCTGCAAGGACATTATAGAAAGCAAGACAAAATAGAGGTCTGGAGAACCTGGAAAAACTCCAGAGAGGCAGGTCACAGGGGTGAGATGAGACTCTGGTTGGATGTATCGAGGGTGTAAGAATTGATGAATGTTATAAAAGTGTTTGATAAGGGGGTCGGCATGCATTTTTGGATCTGGAAGCTTCATTAAAGAACCTGGACTTTCTTTTACCTCTATTAATATTGTTTGGAAGTTTTCTTCTTCCATTTTTAGGCATCGCTCCCAAAGGGTTTCACATGTTTCAGGTCTGTCTTTCTTCTTCACCTGATTTTCTCTTCACCTGTCTATAATATCAATTATTGGTGTGACAGAAGAGGAAATAGAGAACAATGACTTTTCCACAAAATCCAAAGATCCCATGAAAACTCTGCTGCTGTGACAGAAAAATGATGCTGCGCTGTCTCACCAGGTGCACTCTGCTGGGGCTCAGGGCATGGGTTACTCATGGTCATTGCCTTCAAGAGTCACTTATGTCAATCCTTATTCTAGAGAGATGAGACCAAAATAAACTTGCTGAATATAGAATAGCCTTTCAAGCTGGTTTGGGCACACTATGCATTTTTGTCTGGGCAGGAAAACTTTTGCACTTCCATGACAAAGTCAATATTTGCATTGTTGCTGGCGTAAGAACTCTAATCTAAAAATTAATGAAAATGAGCTCATAGCACATTAGCTATTGCAGCTAATTATTACATTACCTCATACTTAGGGATGAGGATATTGGCTCACTGCTATTCACAGCTTATATGCATGCCCAGTTTGCATCCAGATCACCAGGGAAAGAGGGGAGATAACTGAAGCCATGGTCTGCTAGGACTCTGGCCTGGGGAAGAAAACTTGTCATATACAATCCTGTTCCTGTAACTACCCTAGAAATTTCTTTCAGAAGTGGAATTTAGAGACAGTGTCTAGTGTGGAGGGAGATGTCCCTCTTCCTGTTTGGTGAACAGAGCCACCAGTATCTTCAGCCATATGGTCTGGCTCTGAGATCAGCCTGACAAAGGATCAGTGAAGCTTGCTAGTTATGCACCATTCAGTAACTCATGTGTATTTGGAGAGTAAATAAAACACATCCCATCAATGTCTTTGGCACAATCCAGAACGGTTTTATTCAGTCAGGAGACATTAAAAAAAAAAAAAAGCCCTCTACAAACCTGGTGATTTGTCATCCCTCCTTCATCCTTCAGCAGGTGCAATTCATTCCAGCTGCACTTCACTTGTTGCCAGGGCCTGGGTGCTGTCCCACTTTCAAACCTGAGAGCTTGTGCAGGTGGAATCCTCTGAGTCCCAAAGGTAAGCCTGAGGGTTATAGATCATGGAGGGACTGAGTCCAAGTTAGTAAGTAATGTGCTGCTGCTGCCAACAATGATGACAACAATTTTGACATGTGTACAGACTATAGGAACACCTTTAGTGATCAATTGACTCTGGACATCAAGCTGTCATGATCTCAAAGAGTAATAGTGCTACCAGCAGCTGATTACACTGTAAGCTTTGCTAACCCACACTATGTCTTAGAGAGCACTTGCTTGAATGTGAATTAGGGAATGGAAGAGCTGAATCTTAACCAGATTATGTGAAAAGCACCTTATTTTCAAAGAGATCTCATCAGTCTGCAGCTTTATTTCACCTATTTGATGTCCCAACAGAGAAAAAGCTGTGTTTTGTCCTCTGTGGTCCCAGAGCACTGGTTATTCCTTACATCTTTATCCCTATAAAAATGAACCTTTATTCCAATTACAAATAAATTATTAAAAGACTATTGAACCATGGGGAGCCAGCCCCCATTTACTTATTATTTTCTTAGACCTGAAATGTGTATCCCAGTTACACTGTTTTTATACTGGATACATACATCACCACGGAAACCATGTCATGGTGGACTGGGCTATCTGCAGTAGGGGCAAAGCTGGGAGCTGCTGGGTGAGTGTATGCAACCACAGACAGAAAGGAAAGCCCAGCTCCCCTGCTAGTAGTGGTCATACAACCTGAAGCTGTAGCTGTTGCCACCATGTGAACCAAAGCAAATGAAGTCTGGGAACCCAGTTCAACCAGCCCCAACCATGCCCCTCTTTGGGAGGCATGAATGTTGCATGGGAGTTGGAAATGGTCCTTTTAAAGCAGTGGTGCTTCCATGCATGCAGAAGTGACCCATGAGCAGAGCAGCTTCAGCTAGGGCTGTGCGTGTCCTCTCTGTGCAAAGGGAGCAGCCACGGATGTCTGTGAGGGTCCCTGAGCTGGACACAGAGTGAAGACCCCACTGGGCAGGGGCTGCAGGTCCCTCTCTGCCCTACCAGCAGCACAGGCAGTGCTGCCTGCCCAGCAGGGGAAAGGCAGGGCTCAGTGCAGAGCATCTCTGGTTCCACCTGGACACCACAGGAGCAGATGAACCCCAAGCAGCCCTCCACTCTCAGCTGTGAAGTGCTGTGAAGGCCATTAGTTCATCTGCTCTGAAATGGGCTCATTAAAATACACATTCTCCTTCATTATCCTGCAGCTGCAGTGCCTGACTCATCCCACTGCAGTTGCTCTGAAATGGGAACCCAACTTAAAAACTTTCCCAACTTGTTTTTTATTCAGCAGGGAAGCTCATGTCTAATCCACTGAGAGGGCAATGGAAGCCATAACAACATCTGTCTTTATGGGAGGCAAATGAAAGGAAACCTGAAAAAAAGGGAGAGGAAAAAAAATGAGGCACTGGCTGATTGAAAGTCTGTTGTTCCATGTTGCCTTTCACAGTTTGACACAGGATGCTTTCTCACACTAGTGTAGTTAGTGCTAGAGTAACCCAACTGGGACATGGCCACCCCCAACACAAGTGTGCCAATGGTATTTCCTTCTTTGTTGCTGTTTTCCACAGAACCACAGAAAACCGCGACACAGCCATGGCTTAGCNAATGGTATTTCCTTCTTTGTTGCTCTACGACACAGCCATGGCTTAGAGGACATGGTCTTGCAGCAGGCTTTGGCTGGGATCCCTCCTCTGCCCCCTGTTCACACTAAAGCTTCTCTTCTCCCCAGTGGCAGGCAGAGGCTTGCACTCAGACAAAATTTCTGTTGCCAGTACTATCCCCAGACACAGACCCCTCCAAGGTGCACATGGATGGGTACAGTGTGCTGGAGGTTTGCAGAGTTATTTGATGGGCTGGGGGATGCACTGCCTTGTGCTGATTTCCTGCTCCCTCAGTTCACAAGGACAGTGTCCTGTGGGCACCACTGAGACAATGCTTAAAACCACATTCATCCCCATCCTCCTTCTGCCAAAATGGAAACCTCATGGCCTAAGCCAACCTTATCTAAGCTGGTAACTTTCTCTTTTGCTTTTATAAATAGACATGATCTTGACAAACATTGCTTTTAGCTGCAAAAAAATTCCTCCCTCTTACTGTTTTGTTCTTAAGGACTGCTTTCCTGGGCTAAACATCCTTTGCTTTAAATAGCTGGGCTGACCCAAATACTATTGTGAATGATTATTCAAGGATGAAGAACAGACTCTAGCCCAAGATTTTTATAAGACGACTTAAATCAATACGATCTTTCTGATTAGCAGTTTCTAGAAGACCTATGTGCTACATCATCCCTATTACCTTCATCATTTGTCTTAGTTTTGCTGTATTTGTTCATGCAGTACATTACTGAGCATCTGAAGTGTTTACTCTGTTGTCCTCTGGACTGAACTGATTTCTTTGGAACAAAATGTAGCTTAGAAATTGTCTGCTGTGTATTTTTGTATGAATGTTATACCATAAGCCACTTGTTAGTAATGAGACTAAATTTACTTGTGTGACTCTTTTTATAATTTTCACTCTTAAAAATAATAGAGAAAGTATAGAATAATAATTGAATTATTTATTAACTGATGGCCTACTTGCAATATTAAACTTATTATGGCATTGCAATGGCCATTTCTCAGCTTTGTAAAAAAAAAACAAACCTGCAAACATGGAAGCCAACGTTTTTTACAGCACACCTATGAATATTTTTTTTTATTGCAGACTTCCTACTGTAGTAGGGCAATGACTTCAACAGAAAATATACTGAAAGCCTGAAATCTAAATCTAATTTAAAGTCTAAATGAGGCACATGATTAAAAATGTATTATCTATTCCCAACAAATCAACATCATTGAAACACTAATATTTTCCTAATTTTAAGTACCATCTAGTGAGTCAAACATTAGATCTGATCTAAATTACCGCCAATAAAATAAGATCATGGTTTGACTGCATCCCACTTCGTGCTGGGTCTCTTGCTGAGATCTGTAAGTTAGCTGTTTAGTCACTGTCTGCTCTTTCACTAATGGACATTAAATATTCCTCCAAAGGTGCTGAAGAGCTGAGTTGCTGCCTGAAGATAATTTGTCTGTTGACAAAGCAGGGTCTCAGCTAAGCAGGCTCCCCAGTTAGACAAGGCTAACTTCCCAAAAGTGGAGCAGAAAGAAACTTCATTTTGATAATAATATATCTTTTTTTGTCACTCCAGAGCAAGAGACTAGAAAGGATGTGGCTTTATTTTAATTGCAGGCCAAATAAAAAAAACCCTCCAGGCAAATAAATAGCTTTATAAGGATCATGATTCTTACTACTTCTCTTAGCTGGCTTGCCATGAAGATGAAGTAGATCTGAGAGGGAATAGCACAGCAAATCTGCATACAATTATAGGACCTCCTTATCCATCACTAGTATTAAATCAGTTCCGTTACATCAGTGCCAGCAACTGACTTGTATAAATGGCAGCCCATGTATGGAACTCGTTTGGAAAGCAAGTGATGCACAACTTGTTTGGTTAACATGGCATCACTGGACACAGGCAGGGATGTTCAGATCAAGCCTTGTTTGTCCTCTGAAAGCAGAGCTTGCAGCTAGAGCTGTACTGGTACTTTACATGTGCCAGCAAAATTGGTCCAAGATTGGTCAGTGTTTGGCCTGGCTTATTGAGGGAGAGGAAAAGGCACATTGCCTTTGCCTGGGAGGGCATCACCTGGTGGGAGAGTGTGTTTTAGCTGCTGCTAGCAATATCCTTAGCTGGCCAAGCCATTAGTCTGACCTCTTTTTGGTAGATCAGAATCTAGGGGAAGCAGGATTTAATTGTGTCCCCAGTCCACATGAGCATGGCATACCAGCATACATACTTTAGCAGCGCTGGGGGGCTGTTGGACATGGCCCTGTTCCTGTGCATCAGGAGGGTGCCATGTGAACAAGGGTCCTTCCTGGTGGGGGCTTCCCAGCCACCTGCCCAGCCAGTGGCTCACCTCTGCTGTGCTGCAGCTTGGGGCACCACCTTTGCTTTGGAGGTCACACAGTGAGGGAGACTAAGGACCTGACCTGGGCCACAAAGACCTCTCAGCTGTTCTATTTTTGGGTTTTCCTCATTCCTCTTTGTGCATCACTTCCTGACTCTGTCACCTCCCAGCTCTCCAGAGCAGTCGTGGCAGCACAGGTTAAGGGTTGATGGAGGATAAGGACTGTTGGTGAGGAGGAGGAGATGATGCCAGGAGGTGTGTGTGCCAGAACTGCTGCAGAAACTCTCCTCAAACTCATCCCTGTGCTGCAGGTACAGCCCCTGTGCTCCCCCGCCTCACCCCTCAGGCTCCCAGGGGCACAGCCCCTGCCTGCTGTTTGAAAGCAGTGGAAGCTTATCTGCACCTCGTGTGATTGAAATCTGGTACCTTATGGAGTTAAACTGGGGAAACCAGTATCTCTAGGAGTGGGAGAATTTAAGGCCTGATCCCACATCACCAGGACTTACGACTGCTGAGGGGTGACAGAGGTACCTGGTCTTTGGTTTCTACACGTGAAACAGGAAAAGCATCAAAACAGAAGCTTGGACTCATGTACAGCTTTGCTAACACCTGAAATATCTTAGAGCTGCCTCAACTTTGACACAGGCAGAACCACTGGGAAAAAGAGACAAGCATCCCTTTTCTCCTTCATCATTACTGCCCATACATGCAATTTTGCTAGCAAAGGGGAAAATCTTTTAGCAAAATCCTTATATATGTTCTACAGTGTCATGATAGAAAGTGGATTCAATCAGGAAATCAATTTTCAGAGCTATATACCAGTGGAATCCTTCCCCATAGAGTAGAGCAAGAGTAGGTATCAGTCTGCTTAGCAAGACAGTTTAAGCTCACTAAAACAGTCACACAGCATGCATGATCCACATTAGGATCCATTCAGCTCCCAAACACCCCTCAATTACAGGGATAAGCCAGAATTTCAACACATCACATAAAGAAACACAAGCAAATACAATAAAAAGGCTTTACCTTGGGCTTGAGCAAAAGGCATAATTTTTCAGTTATGTGGGATCCTCCTCTATCCCCAAGTCTGCTGGCTCATGATGCAGCAAAATAATCTGGCATTTTTTAACCCTGGCAAGGTTTGCAAGTCCTGAGGGTGTTTGATTTGGAAAGAAAGGTGTCAGGAGGATATTCCTGAATGCCAGAACCCAGAGTTATGCAGGGGGGAAAAAAAAAAAAAAGGCAAGCTTTAAGAGGTCAGAATGTGTAGCCTGCCCAGAGCTGCTATTCCTGGTAGAAATTAGACCCTGAATTGCCCAGGCGAAAATCAGGGATAATCCCGGTATAAGTGCTTCTAATTGGGACAAACTGAAAGTGAGAAAGGTGAGCCTGAGAGCTCCAGCCCATTCCTGGGGGCTCGAGGTTTGTTCCTAGCTGGTAACTGAGAGCACAATTATGCAAAGCCTCCTCTATAAACAGATTTTGGTTTATTATGGCTGAACTGGGGGAATCTATTTTTGTCACCACTTTGTGCGAATGTGTTATCCTTGTGATTTCCAGCCAGGTCATTCCAAGTCAGCTGCTTTGGCTGGGGCTGTCAGGGGAAGCTCCTCTGTCCGCCTGCCTGGACCCGTCCACGGTTGGCTCCTGGGCAAGGGGGACAAGGAGTTGAGCCTGTGGCTATTCTGGTAGCTGTGAATTATGGAGGTGTCACGTGAAGCAGAGAGACCAGAAATGCATGTCAAATTGAACCAGTGACTAATCATGGTATTTTGGTTGTCTTAGTGCCTGCTGGGGAAACATTTATGGGCTCAGAAAATCTTTCCATAATACTCCCCAGGCACTGATTTGATCTTCAGCTGAGGCTTCCCAAGACACTGCAAAAAGAGGACGAAAAGGGGGTTCCTGTCCCAGAGGTGGCAAGGTCTAAACTGGTTGGAATTTGAAATACAAACGAGAGGAGAAAAGCCAGCGCTCCCTCTTCATCTGTGCCTGCTCAGAGCCACACGCTGGCAGCCAGAGAGGATCAACTTGATCTGCCTGTGGAGCAAGAAGGGTTGGGGGCGACGGCTGAGCAGATACGAACTGTCACTTATTGGGATTGTCATCTAGCTCCCTCATCTGTCACCTGATGGACAGCCAAGCAAGTGCTCAGCACAACTGTGGACTCTTCATCCTTGCACAAGTTGTGGAGGCGAGAACAGTAAGCATCCTACAGCTGTTGTGACATGCAGCTGTTTTTTCTATAAAGGAATTAATTGAATCCATTATAAACCTACTAACTGTTCCACTACGCCAAGCGGGAGACTTAATTTTTGGGGGTTTTCCGGTTGGGCTTTTCTCTAACAGCTGGAAGTCTGCTGGGCATTGAAACAATGGCTGTTGAGTAAGGCAGCTGTTTCAATATCTAATTGCATTTTAGCTCTAATTACTCAAGGGGAAAGCATTGCACTGTCTACCATGAGCTACTTCCTGTCCTACTGCAAAGCACACTGCACTGCCGTGCTCGCCCAGTACCAGAGCCTGAGATCAGAGGGTTTTCTGTGCGATATTTTGCTGAAAGTGAAAGGAAATGAGTTCCCTGCACACAAGTCCTTGTTGGCATGCTCCAGTGACTACTTCCGAGCCATGTTCAAAAATTACACTCAAGAGTCTAAAGCCAGCGTCATTCATCTACAAGTTGTGTCACCCACCGGTCTCCAGCACATCCTGGATTTCATTTATACATCCTTGCTGCCCCTTTCCTTTGAAAGCCTGGAGGATACTTTGGAAGCTGCAAGTTACTTGCAAGTGACTGATGCTATCGGCTTGTGCAATCAGTACTTAGTTAACAATCTTGCCTTGGAAAATTGCTGCTTTTCTGCCAACGTGGCCAGGAAGTTCTACCTGCCAGAAGCCTTAGCAGCAACAGAAAAATACATTATCAATAATGTCTGGAAGCTGCTGGACTTGGATTTATCAGGACTTCTTGAGCTGAACTTCAAATCTTTGCTAGCAGTGATTCAATCACCAGATCTTCCCATGGTGAAAGAAAGCTGCCTGTTGAATCTTGTGCTGCTGTGGCTGAAGCAGGATAAATCCAGGCTGGATCATGCAAGCAGCCTTTTAGAGCACATAAGATATGGTCTCATTCCAGTGGAAGAGCTGAGAAAAACCTACACACAGTCAGAAGTGTCCCTCTCAGCAGGTATTAAGTGCTTGATCATTAAAGCAATAAATTATCATGCATCTATATTCAAACAGCCTGTCCTGCAGGATAAGTCCACTACGCCGAGGAACCAGAAAACTCGAATCATTCTGTTGGGGGGAGGGACAGCAAGTGAGGGGCTCATCACTGATGTGGTGGCCTTTGATGTTTACAATCACAAGTGGCGAACCCTCACGCAGGTGCAGGATGGGGTGCAGAACCACAGTGTGTGTGTGGTGGGGAACTTCCTCTACGTCTTGGGTGGAGAAATAGAAAGTAGTACCCCGGGTGATGCTAAAACTGAAAAGATCTTATTGGTTACAAACAAGGTCCATCGTTATGATCCAAGATCTAACACGTGGACCCAAATCACGGGGATGCTGGAAAAGAGATGCCAGTTTTCTTGTTGTGTCCTAGGCAAGGATATCTTTGCCATTGGTGGAAGGGGTGGGGATGGGTCACTCCATTCATCTGTGGAAGTCTATGACATCAGCAGGGACAGATGGACAAAGACCAGGGAATTGCCATGCAAGATACATGGCCACGCCAGTGCTGTTTGTAAGAACACTATATACATCTCTGGGGGCAAGTACTCAGCCCCAGCCAGCACAAGCAATGATGTGTATTCTCTGAATTCACTTGAAGGGCAGTGGAGGAAACGAGCCCCAATGAGCATTGCTCGGTTTGGGCATCAGATGGCAACAATCAGGGAATCCATATTCACCTTTTTAGGACTATATGAACCATTCTCTGAAATAGAAAGGTATGACCCTGATCAAAACCAATGGACCCGGTTAAGACCATTGATCTATGATCGATTTTCCTATGGCCTGGCAGTGGTAGAGGAAACAGCTCTTCTTATTGGGGGAAAGAAATGGCAAAACTCGCTGGAAGTCTCCACACAAGACGTGGTTGGCTACGACATTGACAATGACGGGTGGGAAGAGATCTGCAAGGCCCCTTTGCCTTGGTGTGGGCTGCAGTGTGCAGTGCTCCAGCTCTCTGAGGTGGCCGACGAGCAGGACAGTGACAGCCAGCAGAAGAAGCTGCCGAACTGCTGAGCTCACATGCTGAGGAGTATCCGTCCCAGGAAATGGGCAAGCAAGGTTGTGGAGAAGAAGAAAATTGCAGTGACACTGAAAATGAGAGAGTAGAAGTTTTGCTTGGATAAGCCAAATGCTTGGTGGAAACAGGCAAAAAAATCTGGTTCCAGGATGAAAAACACTGCTAGGATTTATAGAGCTGGAAGCTGATCTCACTGAGCAAGGATGTAGCCAGTAGCATGTTTAGAGGTGATAAGTGAGAATCCTAAACTTTGACTTCTGAAAAGTAATACCTAGGTAGCAATTAGTAGGCATTGCAAGTTGTACTTTTCAAATATTAAAAAATTTAATCCATCTTCTCTGTTTTCTTAATCAGAGGTAATTCTCTCAGCTGGTAAGTGCTATTGAGTTTTCATGCTATGGCTAAGCAAAATGAAAGTGAGCTGCATAAAGACTAGAAAATTGATGCCTACAAGAATTAGTAGCCAAGGAAAAGGTATTATTTGATATGCTATATACAAGGCAAGAATGCCTTAGCTAACCAGCATGAAATTACTGGACAGAAAGCATGGATTTATCATTATGTAGACTCAGTTATAGCTCTAAGTTACAACAGTGTTTGTTTGATAGAAGCCGTTTCTCTCAGTGGCCTTTGTTGTAGACTGCTTTCCAGATGCTTATTTTGTGTTATTTTAAAGATGCACTCTACTGGTTCTGCACATTTCTTTTGTATCCAAACCCTGTGTTAGTTTAGATGGCCAGATTTGAATGGGTATATTTATACTAGACTCTAAGAAGCTTCTTACAGGAGTAACAAGTTGTAACTAATACCTTGACACTTAGCTGGGCAGCATATGCTGTTTTATCACACCTGCTCATAATGGTAAAATTGTTCATTGCTCTTGAACGGGTACACGAGAGAACCCTGCAGTCAAGAAAGGTTTACTTTCATCAAAGAGTACAAAGGGGAGGGAGGTAACTGAAGGTTTGCAGAAATCTTTATTCAGTTTCCGCCTGCATAGGAATTGTCAACAGTGTTTCTGGCCACGCTGGCAGAGTTCAAAGTCACAGATTACGGAGGCACATAAATGTAGGTGGATCTGTCAAATGCAGGTAAAATGGTCAGATACCACAGAATCACTCTGGTAGGGAGTAAATCAAAGCTTGAGTCATAAATGTTCTTTTAAAAGCTAAATTTATTGTAGTTCATTTTACAGTGTTCTCTTTCTAGGCTAAGAGTTAATACAATAAAAATATATATAGAAGAACATTTAATACTCTTAAAAGAAGGCAGCACAATGGAGAGGACACATGTTCTTTGCCACTAGACTAGCTTAAAAAACTGTAATGTTTAATTTTCACCTTTAAAGCAATCAAGCTAACTTTACTAATGTAAAGTGCAGGCAGAATGGCTGTTGCATAGCAACAGATCTAAGTCTTCTGAACTGCCTTGGTTTTGACAAGGAATCAACTACACAGTGTGCATATACATCCATCAGATATAAAGAGTTTTTCATATGAATATATTTACTTTTGGTCCAGTAAAACAATAGCAAGAGAATCTAAATGCTTGGAACAATATCACGATTCATTTAAATTCAAGCATTTTTTAAGAGAAATTTACAAAAACCTCACAAATTTAATATACAAGTCAGTACCCATGCAGTAAATAAATGTCCAGTTTATACAAACAATATTCTTCTAATAGTACAAATCTTACACTGGATCCAGAATTCTATACAAACGTTAATACATGATTTGTCATCTCTATCGACTTGAATATAGGATTACTGAAAATGGGCTACAGAAAGGCCACTCTTCTGTACAGTTGTGCAAAATCTGCAGAACATTTGCAATCCAAATGCAATAACAAGATAGGGAAAGGGGAGAAAGAGGAAAACAAAGAAAGAAAGAGGAGAAGAAGAAAAAAAGAGGAGAGAAAGAGAAGAATAAAATAAAGAAAGAAAGAGAGAGAGGAGATAAATCTATCCATTCTTTCCTTCATTCCTTCATGGATATAACTGCCAGAAAGTATCAGAGCTCATAAAGTTTAAAGTACATTCACTGAGCTGTACAGGCAATAGTCTAAAGTTGGTTAAGAGTACAACTCGCTGTAAAAAGTATAAAGGAGGATTTTCCTTTTCACATGAGCATTATTAAATCATGTCATGAGTCCTAGCTTATGCAGTAAAATACCAAAGAGCAGCAGAAATATTTTGCCATGCTCTGATCACTTTTCAAAAACAAGCCCATAAAAAGTAAATACATGATTTAAAAGTTCCCTCCCACTTTTATTCCGGGCATGTACCTAATTCTAAGGAGCTATTTCCACTCATTTTCACTGGGTTGTCTTCAGATCTAAAATCTCATGGAAGTTTAAAAAATTCTAATTGGCTTGTAAACTCAGCAGAACCCAGAGACATCCCTTCCCCTTCAAAAGCAAACCAGAGGCTTTTTCACTCCTTGGTTATTTTTCAGGTTCTCTGCTCAGATCTGCTCTCAGCACACATTTTCCCTGCATATAATACAGCCAAATATCACAGCTCAGAAAACACATAGGAGACTACTTGAAAAATCCTATTCACTCCTTTTCTATTGTGGGAATCTTCAAAGCATCTCCGATTTGGAGCATTTCAGTGGGAACCTTTTTCACTGCTGCTTTTCTGGGCAAAAGAATTTCTGGTACCAAGGATGTTCAAAGTCTACATTTTCTCTTTTGCAAAATCTGCACATTATACTGATACCTTCAGTGCAAAAGCATCATCAATCACAGTACCATGACTAATTTTTTTTTTTTTTTAAATCAACCTAATGTGATTAAGAGACAACACACAATTTGGTCTGAATTATAATACAAACCAGCATCCCTTTACACTGTTAGTAAACCTTAGCAACAGGCTTTAAAAAAGCACACAGACAAAAGACCTAACCTTTTGATACTTAAATTCACATTAATCATCTTGTCTGTTGATTTTCACCCTTTTGTGTTTGACAAAACTGAAACACAACCACTGCATTACACTTTTTCCCTGTTATTTAACAAAACTCCTAGAGTTTTGCATTAAATATAAAAATTGGTTTTCTCCCACCACCAAAATAGTACCTGCACTCCAAAAATGCAATGCAATACTGGGATTATATAATATAAAATATCATTGTAAAATGGCCATTAATAACAAAAGCTTTAGCATGTGGAACTTCCTTCATGAAGGCCACAGTCTTCCAAAAATGCTTGTAAATCCTTTTCTTTAATAGCTAAAGATTGTGTTTTTTAATTCACAGAAGGTAAACACAAGCAGAGCATTGGTAGCATATAAAATATACAAATCCTCATCAAAGAAGTGGTATTGTTGACCATTGAAGGTTTACTTCACACAGCTGAGTAACATTAAAATATAATTTGCTAGAGCTCTCACATATGGATATAAAAACTACTTTATGCATTTAAGTAAAGGGTTAGAGTGTAGCAAATGGACAAAGAGAGACCTTTATACATGCGTTTCTATGTAAGAGTGAGTGTGTGCTAAGGAGGCTATAAGGGCATCAACCTCAGATGAGCCATTAACAGAGTCCCTCGGGGTGCTGCTTTGATAGATGTCCATGAAGAGATCAAGGTACGTTTGTTTCCATTCTTGAAAGTCTCTAGATGTCAAAGCTGGATTATTGAGAACTTTATCTATAACGGCTACTTCTCCTTCCCTGGCCTGTGAGAGAAAAGGAACAAGCAAAGAGTCAATGCAAGTGATGAGTCAATGGCAAAATCACGTGGGTAGACAGAGAGAATGGGAGTGCAAACTCAAGGCAGAGAGCCCCTGAAAGGACAGGAACTATCTGCTAAATGATCACTGACAAACAGGAGCCCTTTCTACAGGGTGTCACACTTTGTGCAGCCAGGGCTTCTCTTGCCTTTTCCAGCACCCTTGGAAACAGTCCCTATTCCCCCTCCTGGTCCTTTGTTCAGCTCAAGAAAAACCAATCCCTGTACTGTTTACTATTAGCTGTTTGCATTTCTCAAGACGGGTTTCACACAACATATTGCCATCTGTTTGCTCTTGATCAGCATCAGAAATACTGTGTGGGTGTGTGGGATGTAGACACATGGCCCCCGCCTGTCAACATGGCTAAGCCTTTTTACCAGGTGTCACGGGGGCACCCGAGCACTACATTGCAAAAACTTGTGCAAAGATTCCTGTGTTAATGACAGCTCATCATCACCAAAGGTCTAGTGTATGTGATGGGCTGGCTGGCTGCAACCTCCTCCTACCACTTCAGTGGCAAAGAGAAGGGAGAAAAAGGTAAAATACAACATAGCTGTTGGTACCTCCTTATGCATCATCAAAGCAGGGGATGTGACTCTACCATAATCACTCTTTGGTGATTAGTTTATAGAGAGTTGACAGGTGGCTGGTATGGATCAGAGTAAGCCTCAAGTACACAATAGCCACTAATGGTTGTTGTAAGTGGTTGTGGAAGCTGGATGCCACAGACATAAGCCTTGGAAACACAGTCAACACACAGGTTACCAGCACTATTCCTCTGCACAGGAATGGTATGCTCACCAGCAATCTCCTCTCTATCCTCCCTGCCAGACAGTTTCACACTCTTCATTGCTAACTCACATTTTCCATATCCATACTATGAGTATGTTAAATCTTTCTAGGGAGCATGGTAAGCTGTGTCAGCCCACATTGATGGGACAGATGAGAAGGGTCAGACGCATCACCTCTAAGCAGTAGATTGAATTTTAAGCTTTGCAAACAGGGGATAATTAACACTACCTGCTAGAATACTCATTTTCAGAAATGGAGGAGTAAGCTGAGAATGACCAGTGGAAATGAAACCATGGGAACTCCTGATTACCATATCTCTGCTTGAACTGCCATAACATACTTCTCACAGGTTGTGGCTGGTCCCACACCCCTGCACTATCAGCCAGGTAGCTCATACTCACTGGCAGAAGAATGGTTTTCTGTTATCACACGAAAGAGAGCAGAGAGGTCTTTCATTAAGGACTTAGAAGATAGGACAAGAGGTAGAAGCAGTTTGGAGGGCTGTTTCAAGTTACTATTACGTAGGATAAAATTCAAGGAGAGTTCAGAACACCAACTCCAATGGGCCAATGCAATTGTCTGCATTCAGGAAAGAGAAATCAAAGGCACCGATGAAAAGAAAGAATAACTGACTAAGTAACAGTGGTTACTGATAGATACTATTACCAGTAGTATGGCAGAGGTGGAGCTCTGGGTTATAATGGAGCAAGACACTAGTCATGAGTTACCATGATGTCATTGCAAAACCAGCATGTGTCACTCTACACTGTTGTTCTATGCAAGAAACAGTAACTGTCTTTGGTCCTTGGTGCCATTCAGTCGATGGTGTCATGTACTTAAGAATGATATGTACAAATCACAGTCCAAACAAGAAGTGTGACAGGTTTAGAAAATATGGCTCCTGGACAGAGAATGAACAAACTGTGTTTGCTTGGTTCAAAAGAAAGAAGTTCCAGCAAAGCATGAAAATGGGCATCTGCTGGGTCAAGTGGTTGCACTGTTTTTGGACTTCCCTTTCATTTTACAGGAAGCCATTGGTAGAATGTATCTCAGGTATCAAGAAACAAGACAGACAATTCAGCACGGCAGCAAGCTGCTGATGCTGAATCACAGCTTTCGTACAAGTGACCCTGCCATGGTGCAAAAACACAGCTACAGTGTGAACCTCCTGCCACCCTGATGTGTCTGAGAGGACTGTGATTTTGCTTGTAGAAGTCGTGTGGAAAGCCTGTGCATCCTGACTTTTTCTGCCAGCCTCCAGTCTTGCCAAGGCTCACATACCCAGATAATAGTTCAAGTTTCCTTCAATGAGATGATACGGTACAGAAAGTTAAGCATGTGTAAGAATTTTTTTCATGATGGGAGCCCCACAGCATGAAAATAATATTGCTTAAATGTTTCTCTAGGTGATAGAAAACTAAATTAATTAATGTTGATAAAGCCTTGTTTGATGAAAGCTGTTACAAAATCCACTGTACAATTATCTGGTGACTTAAAATGTGGTAATTTAATATGGTTAACAGGATCCCTGGGGAAATCCAGCATATTGTTTGCTGAAATCTCTATCAGGACAGAATTGAAACTGCTGTAACAAACAAAGCAACCTGACAAGGAGGTTAAATGAGCTGTGGTACATCTAAAATAACCATAAAAATCTTCAAATCTGTCATTACCACTATCTATTTATTTAATCAATCTTGCTGATTAAATACAATGATCTTTCACTTTACATAGAAAGCTAGCACAGAGATTCCTCCTGCACAAGCTCATTCATTAGAAAATAATCAAGTGTTTCAAGAGATACTGCTTCCTTCTGAAAAGCTGGCTTTGCTTAACTTTAGACTTCGGCAATTACAGAGAGAATGCATTTTGGTAAATAAAAATGTTCAGGGACAAAAAAAGAATTAAGGTTTCCTTTGGTGTCGAATTCTGTTAAACTGGCTAGAGAAAGAGCAGCTGACTGAGACTTTATCTGTGCAGAAATAAAAACTGATCCCCACACTTTGTCTGCTCTCCCAGGCACATTTTTCTCTGCTTTTTTTTCCCCATGTCTCCCTTGTTTCTCACACCAGGTTGAGCCTGGACTCCAGCTGTGCACAATAATCTCTGCTTACAATACAGCCTGATCCAACCCTGGGGCAGGATTTTTCCTCCCTCTTTTATCTCACCTTTAAAGTGCTTTTCAGAATTCGCAGCTGGTGCAGTTTTTCATTGACTACTGGATCGCTACATCTCTTTATAAAAGATTTCTTATACTCCAGCTTAGTGGAAATCCGGTGTTCTCCTAAAGGAGACAGGCTGGCCTGCTCCAAGGCTCTGTACAAATCTTGCAAGGACTCTGCTGTTTTTTCCTCTATAGTTTCAACTGTAATGAGATAAAGGGAAAAAAACAAAAAAGGAGGAAAAAATAGAGAAAGGAACAGTGTATCATTAATATGATTATACAAAGACCTATCAAAAACCTTCACAAAATGTTTAACAGGTTTAACTAGACCATAAGGAGAATATTTCACACCTCCTAAGTTCCAGAAAAAAGTGCTGTGACTGCCCCTTCTTGCTATTGCCTTCAAGAGAAAGGGAGAAAACCTTTCAAGAATGCAAAATCTTGACTCGCAGAGAAAGAGGGAAAAAAGAGAAATAGTGCAAGATATAGTAGTATTAGTGGCTTACTGCCCGAAATGAGGTCCTTGGTATTGCTGTTAAATAATACTGGTGACTTTATTATTGCAAGGAAAGGAAGCCCTGGAAGCATCCTGCTGAGGAAGCTATCAGGGATCAGATCTCAGCCTGAAAGCATCAATAACAGCACTCAAGATTATGTTTGTGATGGTAGCTTCGGAATGACATGTCATTTTCCTTCCAAGAAAAGTTTACTTATTTTTGTCTCTTATTTTTGATACTCAGTAGTGTTGTTCAGTAGTCAGGAATGTTGTCACCGGTGTTGGTTTTTTACTGTACCATTACCTGAAGGTTCAGCAGCAAACTAGAAACTGGACATAATTGCACATTCGTGACCTGACAGCATGGCAAACCAAATCAGAGCTATTTGCATTATAGTTTGGTTTTTAAAAATTAACAATGTATGTATTATATAATATATACAAAAATATACAAGAAATATTTATTTACTGTAGGTTTAAAAATATTTGTTCTAACTAGTACTGGAAGCATTTCAAAGGAAAAAATAGAAATGTTTTGCTTCTCAAAAAACAAACAAACAAAAAAGCAACAGCTGGGGATGAAGTGTTACTCTGATATGAGCATTTGAACTGTTTCATTTAGAAAACATCAAACTACTTCAATTTCTTACACACCATTTCCCCTGGAGGAAACTGTTTGATGACTCCATACAAACTTTGCAAGTGCCAGTGCAGTGCCAGGATTAGTGGAACGGTGAACACCAGAAGGGCAGCCCTGGGGAGCAGCCAGACAGTGGGACAGGTAACTCTGTCCCTGGTGTCCCTTGCATCCTGACACATGTTCATGCAACATCCAGGCCTGTGCATGGCCTCCTGGTTGTTTCCAGAGCCCTTGGGATCCTCTCACTCAGTTTTAGCTTTCGCAGTGGTACATGTTTTCCTGGTTCAAGGTGTCTGTATCCTCAGGATGCTTTCATGTGAGCTCTTGTAGGTAGGCTGTTTGGTTTCAAGCCTTAGTTTTGCCCTGTGACTGACTCTGCACTAAGACACAGTTATTTTCACTGGCTGAAAGTTTAGCGCATACTGAAGTACCCTTAAGTAAAGAACCTCAGTGTCCTCAGGTGATTAGAGGTTTTTTTAATTGATCACCTAAAGAGAAGACAGTTTGTGTTTAGAAGTAACATTTCTAGCCCATCAGGAGCTACCTGAGGCAACCTCCCATCCAAGCTCATACTATGCAGTATGGCAACTACTCTCCTCAGGCTCAACAAGAACTTCAGAAACCCAAATCTCTCCATCCCATCACAAAAAGTGTTGGCCATTTGTACAGATCTTTATACAATCCAAGAATTTTGCAATCAGCAACTGATCTAGCTGTATCTCTCATTAGTTTATTCCTTTGGCCTTTTAGGGGGCAGCTGTTTTTAAAGCACTCATTTCATTTTTTTTGAAAGAGATATGGAAGTGAAGGGTTGGAGACTTTTTATTGATGGAAGTGTTGTGTGCCTGTACAGAGCTTCCTAAATCCTCCCAGTGTGTGCTAACTTGCTTGGCAAGCTAGATTCATCACTGTCAGTGGTGGCCAGGACTAAAAGAAAAAGAGAAATGAGATGCATTTCTCTTTCTTGTCAATTTCTTTCTTATTAAAACATTGAATGTGTTAGAGGGCAAAATATTCGGTAGCTGAATACTTAGAGTGGTTAAAATATCCTATGGTCTTGATTTTTATGCTTTCTTAGAAAGTCAATGCAGCAGTGATACCGGAAGCTTGGGATCTCTCTACCAGTTCATTTCACTGATGCTGATGTCCACCAGTCTGGCAGTTGGGGAATGACTAAAATTTGCTAAAGGATAAAACGAAAAAGCCCTCCTTGGTCTGACACCAGAGTATTTTATATCTGTTTCTCTCTCTTATCTCTTGTTGTGCAAGGCAAAAGGTGTCTCTTTCCCAGCAACATTGTCAAGGTTGTACCCTCAGGGGTGTAGTACAGTGGTTTTCTGAAGAAGCCAGCCAGTGCTTTGACTCCACCTCATCTGAATTTACTTTGCTAGATGATCTAGAGCCTGGACTGGCAATCAGCCATCACATCCAGGCTTGCCATTAAAAACCCATGGCTTCCTAAAACACAAAAGCTCCCCACCAAGGTGAAGGACAGCATTTGAGTTCAACTCTAAGGTTCAGCCCTGAATGATAAGTGCCTTTAATGAACCTGGATGGCAGCATGGTCCCTGTGGGTCTAAACCCCATGCCAGGGGGCTTGTCTTGCCCTCCCTCCTCATGCTGGTGGCCTGAGGATCTGCACGGCTGGTGTTCCTCAGGGCTCACCTCCTGGGTCAGGCAGACACCACTCAGTGTGGGCCTCAGACTGCGGACAATGGAATTCTACCCTTGTTCCAGGTGGGAATAGCTCTGAAAGTGCACAGGAAGAGACAAAGGACTGTGGGCGCAGGGCACAGGCTGGGTTAGGCAGAACACTGACAGAGGGTCTTGGGAATGCATCAGCACATCACCTCCACCTGGCTGGGGCTGCCTCCCTGGACTCTGTCACTGCCTATGTGATATAGCTATGAGCAGTGTGAAAAAGGGGACAGGATTTGCTAAAAAGGAAAGAGGGAAGAAAAACAGCAGGTCCCTTAAATGCCTTGCTGCTGCTGAGGTTGGGGAAGCTTTAGAGAGGGCAAGATGCTGCCTTGTTCCACCCATGGTGGGGGAGAGGGCAGTGGGCATTGCACAAACACATCCCAAGCCCTTAATACTTTCCAGAGAAACACTGAAGGTGGTGGTGGTGCTGCTCTCAATGGCTCTCAGTAGGCAGGAATGAGATTACATGCACATCTCCCCTTCTTCAGCCTTTTGCTAGAGCCTTTGATTGTTTTTCTGTAGGTGTTGGTGAAACCTTTGGCACTATAAAGCATCTGAAGTATTCTGTCAGATGTAGAGCTGAGATTAAAACACTTTTTTTTTTTTTTAAATTGGTGGGTTTGTATGCAAGTCATACTATTACAGCACGGCTGTCTTGTTAAGGAATAGGTCTTCTGGTAATGTTTTGTTTAACTGGAAAACATGGCCTAATAGGATTTGCAGATGACCTCAGAACAGTAGCCAATGCAGCAGTTGTTTTTCACCCTCACTTGGGCTGCTGAGTCACAGGTTGCATCTTTCCTGTTCCTCTGAATACACTGCTGGGTTGCAGTGTATTTCCACACACTGCAGAAAAGAACAGTCTGTTCTCTGAAGCAATAATTTTGTCCCTTGTCCCACCCAAGCCTGAACAACTCTGTAACTCTGGAGCAGAAATAAAGCTGCACAAACTCTGCAACACATGGGATCTAAATTCAGAACAGGATCTACCAAATGCAAAAATATACAGGCACTACATTTTGTAACAATGAAGCTCCTGCTGTCTTGATGTGAATGCGAAAACATTTGCATTAAATTCAGGAGATAAAAAAATATGTCAGTCTACTAAATGTTATTATTTTTCATTATTCTGCTTTCCATGGGAAAGCTGCTGAACTTTTTGTACTCTGCCCTCACTTCTTAGAATGCAGTAAACATTTGTATCTGCTTTTACATTTTCTCAGGAGAGAGATGGAGATTATGGCTGGGTGGGTGAAACTCTAATTGGTGAGTTGGTGAGGAATGGTTTGGGTTCTTGGCATTGAGGAACAACTGGTGTGATTTCTCACACTGTTGTCATTTGTTGTTGAAAAGAACATGCACTGAGGTCTGTGATGTACTAAGTGTAACCACCTCTAGGCTCCATTGGGCAACTCATTTTTCCCTTATTACCCTCTTATAAACCAAGATCCTAAAGGCAACAAATGAGAACACCAGGTGCTTGAGAGAAAAGTGATGAGAGAGAACCAGTTAACACTGGTATTTACAGGGATCAGTGGATGATTGGTCTGTAAAAACGGATGATTCAGGAAGATGGTACTGAATTAGAACCATGCAGGTGGTCACCACTGCAACCCAGCTGGCCAACATATTGCTCTCTGGACACAGAAAATATCTTTTATGGTTTTGTTTTGAGGAAAACTTTTTTTACACCCCCGCCCGCAAACGAAAGTGGAAAAAAGTTTTCCTCAAAACAAAACCATAACAATATCTAAGCACACACTTATCATAAATGTGCTCTAAATATATGGAATAACCTCTAGCAATTTTCATTGGAGGTCTCTGTGCTTCTGTGATTCACTTTCTCTATAAAAGCTCAAGCCACCAAAACCTTGCATGGTTTTCCTCCTTCCATAAAGCACCAGAGAAACCAGTGATTTCACCTGGGGCTATGAGTGCACAGAACTGCCCGTGTAAGGACAGTACTACACAGTTGATCATAAATTTTGTCATCCACTCTGCTGACAAGGCCATATTTTTCAAGGACCAAATCTCTCCACTGGGGCCCTGTTGGTCTTTGCCAGTGCCTCCAGACACCTCCCAGGCTCAATCCCATTGCCTTTAGACTCCTTATCCTGGTGGACACCACTGCCACCCTGATGGCATTCTCCATTTTCGTGCTATCCTCTTTCCTATTTGATACCTTTACAGCTTAGTGACACACTTTCTCTTCCCATGCAACTCCTCTTATGCACGCCCACTCCTCTCCTTGCAATTAGCTCTGCATTTGAACGAAAGTACCACCCTCTGCAAATCCACAGAAAGCCAAGCTGCTGTGAAGTCTGTGACAGGGAGCGAACAAGACATAGTCAGACTGAAATCCCCAGGCTCCACTGAAATTTTAACTCCCATTTTCACTCCTTTTTGTGAGCTCACTCTCTCTGGCAGAGGAACCAGCTAAGCTCAGCTTTCTCAGGATCTTAAGGAGGCAATTTTGTTAGAACACATCACTAATTACATTATTAAACAACTACCATGTTATTTTCCCCCTTCAGATCCCAAAGATTTGCTTCCAATTTGAGAGCTACACCTTTCAGCTTCATCTTTTGTGCAGGGGAGGCATTTACCTGAAGTGTCAAAGAGACTTTCCACTGGTGTCAGTAAATTATCCCCCAAAATCATGAGCACCCCAGGCCTCTGGGAAATGGTCTCAAGCTAGATAAAACTGCCCTGGATGCACAAATCTCTGGGTTGGTTTGGTTTATTTTTCTTTGTCTTCTTGACCACAGTGTGTCTATGTTGGAAACAGAAAAATTGGTCTGCCACAAGCTAATTAATAACTGATATAATTCTAGTAGCAACTTGCCTGGTCCTGCAAGGGTTTCACTGGTAGGTAGATGGAGCAGCAGGTGGATGTCTGCTAAATGGGAATGGGGGAGTCTCCCACAGCAAGCTCTCCAGCCCCAGCTCAGGCTGTGCCAACAGGCTGGCAAGGGCAGGGGATGTCATGTGGCCACAGGATGCAACAGCCTGGCTGGGCTTGTAAACACCAGGGAACACTTAGAAGAGAGACAGAAGTGACCCCCTTACTATTTAAGGTGAAAAAGTAGAACTGACGCAAGGAGAGTGGATGTTGATTTTAGCTGTGTTGCAGGGAAGAGGAGAAAAATCCTTCAAAGTAGTTGTTGTTTGTTTCTCAGTGCAAGGCTAAATCCATCTTTGCTGCTGTACAGGTTTATCATTAAGAGTCCAAACTGCACAAGAGGGAGACATACCCAAATGCTTATGATGCAAAGATCCAGGAATTAAGTAATTTTTTACACTATTTGGATGGATGGCAGTGTAAGCTAGGTATTTCCTTTCCACCACCAACTACAAGCTAAAAGTAACAAAATCATGAAATCAATGAAATATTTACAAGGAGGTGGTGTCTGCACAGCTTGGTGCTGTGTATGAGGTCTGCCCTGAACAGGTATGGGGGGAGCCACAGTGACATGGAAACTCAGCTCCTGGTAGGAAAATGTTACCAGTTACATCCCTAACTACTGAGAAAAGGAAGAAGCAACACAGTGTTTAAGCCTGGCATGGTACAGCAGGCAGGAGGTGAAATAAAATGCAGGTCTACATGGAAACAGCTGCTAATCATCTGCTCCGGATAAATACAGAACAGATTTCCCTGTTAAAGTACAGACAGGAACCTGTGCCATCTACTACACTACATTAAAATCAAGGCCTGACTGAAGATATGCTTGTGCAGATATATATATGTCTATACATACACACGTGTATATTAATGCTTTCCACGAGTGAAGAGAGTTGTAGCAAGCTGAATTAAAGCTGAGGACTTCCTGTGCAGTGCTTGGTCTTTGCAACCTTTCTCTCTGATATCGCTTCCCTTTTCTGGTTTGTGCAATCCTGCATCCTTTCTGGCCCTGTATATGTGAAAGTACAGGATTTTTTCCAAAGTCTTGAGTCAAAGAAGGGAGGAGTGGTGTTTAAAAACAAGCTTTGGTCCATGTGCTTGGTGAAATATTAGTGGCTGGAGGATCATTAAATTTTGTATTTATTATTTTGTATTTTTTTAATGCATCTGTTAAGTTTGCATTTTGTACCAACCTTTCCACTAAAGGTGAAGTATTTTTGGGTTACCAGGATAGTTGAACACAGTTTCTATTCTCTCCTACTATGTAAATATGCGTGCAAAAAAAGATACTGCCTAGGGAAGGTGTTCACTGAAAGCACCAACACAACAGTCGTGCAGCATGCTGGAGTTTTCCACCCAATGATATGAGGCTGCTTCTTCTCTCATATGCATGAGCATAAATTAGTTTCTTAACAAAAAGTGAATTGTGCAGTCAAGTGGAAAACTCATCTCCCACAGAACAGATATCTGAAGGTATTTCAGGCATTTTCCACTACAACCGAGTTCAATCAGAAGCAATTAGGTACCATAACCACTTTTAAAAGATCTAGCCCTAGTGTCTCGAAGGCCTGACAGATGCTAAACCTTAGCTGTGTCACCAAAGGTATAATTATTTTTGTGAATTATTTATAGCACTAGCAGTTTTCCTTTTGGTCAGTAGATCCCTGCAAATCTCTTTTCCACTGAAGTGACCTTCCTGGTGATGTCTGAATGACTACACCTTGTCACGGCCTTGTGAGCCCCCACTGCCCTGCAGGCTGCAGTGTGAGCTGCAGGCTGAAGCATGTTCAACCTCCAGCCTTCATGCTTGTCCTACTATAAATCTCACACCCACCAAAAAAGCTCTCTTCAGCTTTTCATGTAACTGGAATTGCTTCTTAAAAGCAGCTGACACTAAATTCAGCATTAGGAAAAATCCTTGATGTCTCTCCCTGCAGACCTGCATTGTTGAGCTCATAGTAACATTTAGCCATTTTCACCATCCACTTAGCAAGGAAGTACAGGTGACAGCTAATGGGTTAGTGCGTTAGTGAGATGGGAAAACAGGAGGAATAATTAGTTAATTCTGTTCCTCCTGAGGCTTGACAGCTCTTACACACCTCAAATGAGCATCAGCAGTAGCTCCCTCTTTGCTCCCAGCCGTGCTGTTTAGTGCAGTTTTATTGGTGGGCTGTGATTTCAGAGAGGGCATAAGAATGAAGTAACTCCAAAGTTTTTCAAAGCAACAGGGAACTCTGATCAGTGGCAGAACTTTTTGGCAGTAGTGTTATAATTGCATCCTTTTTTGGTTTGGGGCATGGTATTTTACTCATTAAGTTGCCTATGAAGGCCCAGTTTAACCTTTATCTGTTGGCCTGATTTTAATGACTCTTTGGGAGAATTTTACAATGAAATAGGATATCCTGACATTTTTCTGTGCCACACATTGATATAAGTGCTGTTTAATTTTACCACAAGCTACCAATACTGAAGTGAAATAAACAGACCAATTACATTTTGATGGTAAACTTCCCCTCAGGCCCTGCAGTTCAGAAAAAATGCAAAACTTGTATTTAAGAGGAAAGTCAGGAGCTAGAGCAAACTGGGTTAACTGCTATACATCTGGGGATGCTGTGACTTTTAAGCAGGAAGAGGAGGTCTCTAGGAATACATCTCACAAGCAATATATGGAAACAATTACTCCTTCAGGAAAATATTTTTTTCATAAACCTAGGCTGTTACAGCACTCGAAGTTGTGAAAGGTTAAGTGACAGATGATATGGACCCAGTGACATTACTCACCAGTCAGAATCAAGCCATAGTCACGTTCAACAGCAGTGCCTGTCAAGGTTTATGGGATTGATACCTGAAAGGAAGCCTGAACTGAAGGGTTACATATTCCTAGTGAGCAACACTCGTCCAGAAAATGAACTCTTACTTCAGGCTACATCCCGAATTGTTATTTGTATGAATATGTAGCACTTCAAGCAAAGTTTTCAAAAATACTTCCAACACTTAGGAATTGCAATGCTACTTTCAACATGAAAGAAACATGGAGAATTAGTGTGGGTGGGGGCCAGTTTAAATTAATCACCCGCTCAGTTGCCTCTGTAACACACTGTGGTCTGTTGGAGAAGCACCTCCTGAAGTGCTTCTGAAAGAGGCCTGAAATACTTCCCAAAATGTTATCCCAGAAGCTGTCATATTTATTGAGATACACAGATTTACTACCAGATTTATAACTGCACGTTATGATAGCTGCATTGATTAGATTCCAGCCTGATTAATCTGTACCCTGATTTACATGTTATTTATGTAGGGCCAATTATTAAACACCCCCTGTCAGCTGCTGAATGCCCATCACACCACCACGGTCTGTAAGCAGCGCACAGAGTTCAAAGTACCTTTCAGAACAAAACCTATTATTGTGACAAGAGAAATGCAATAATACCATGTGGCTTTTCTAGACATGATTCATGTCATCAGATGTCATAATGAACTTGTGAACCCATATGCACCTCAACATAAGGTGCTCTCTCAAAACTGGCACGAGAATGGTCACAGCTGAAAGGTCCTTTCCCCATCCATTGGGCAGAATGCGTTTGCCACAAAAGAAACAAGAGAAAGAAAATGAACGTCAGCCCTCACCAACAATGGTTACGCAAAAGCAAGACCAAAATTTGCTGGCTTATTTCCTTTATTAAGCCCAAAATAACACCTTTTAAAAATCCTGACTTCATGAATAAATCAAATGCCTTCATTAAAGAAACATTTACTGCCATTTTCTATACTTTATTTTAAGGCATACAGAAAAATATTTAACAAATGTGTATGCAATTAAATGCCGGGGACTGCTAATTACAGCCCTTCTGAATGCCTCTGCAAAACAAAGATATTCAATACAATATGTTAGAAAGGGTGGGGAAAAGAAAGAGAGGAAGCTGAAGACAATCTAATACTCATTAGCACAGATATATGCTGGCCTTTGGCTACAAGCAGCAAATAAACCATCAGTGTAACCCCAAGTGGCAGCCAAAGGACATTTTATAGTCACATCTTTGCTTCTGCTTCTCTAATTCATTTCCAAAACATTTCACCTCTAACTAATTATGGAATTTAACGACAGAATGTAAAGGACTGGCTGGGGTTGCAGGCCATTCCAACAAGGCTTTAATGACATATCCTTCACGTTGCAGAATCTTTATGTACTTAGCAGTGATTTATCATCCCTGGCAGAGGCAGGTACTTCAAAGGCAACCTCATATAAAAAATAAATTCTGCCTTTGCCAAGTGTTGGAAAGAGCACTAAATTAAATTTTAAAATCAATTCCTACAGACAAGAGAGTCATAAAAACTCAGTGGGTTTGTCTATCTGGCCAACAGGCAAAAATTTATGACAGTACAGTTTTGTAATCAATAATAGCAATACAGTGTATGTTTCTGATTAGAAAAAATTAAAGATGCCAAAACAACATTGCTAAATATTTAGGTTGATTTGTGACAGTCCCATTGAGCAGAAACATAAAACATGCATTTTGATGAATTTCCAACTAGTTTATGTCATACTATACTTTTTATTTTTCAAAAAAGAATTTTAAAACTATTATAAGCTTTGTCACCTGCGGTAAGGCAGAATGATGTAATTTTATTCACTGCACATTTCCTGTTTGTGAGGCAAAAAAGCATAATTTACTTCTTTATAAAAGGGAAATATATATATAACTATATATATAATTTTATTGGTATTAACATAATGCAATACCATACATTGAGCAAACAGAAAGAAAACATTTCAAAATACATTTTTTAAAAGTATCTCCCCGTAAGATAGTATGAAATATCAAGTAATTAGCATTAACATTATTACAATACACCCTTAGCCAAATATATTAAGGAAAATCCACATTCTAACCACAGAGATAGAGGCGAACATCAACCCATAGGGGACTCGGAACATAATGATAAATACAATATCTGAATCTACTTCGAGTGACATCCAGACAAATACTGGCCCCAAAACAGCCCTCTGGAGTCTGGGTGTTATACAGAGAATACTTTGTGCCTGCTTGACCAGGCAGCATCACTCACATGTTTAAGTCCTAGAAGATAAAGAGGAACTGAAGAGTTTAACTGCAGAGTCTAATAAATCTCAGTGTGAGGTATCTTCTCTATCATCATCCAAACAAGTGCCAGTGTACCCTCTAGTATTTTCTTACAAACCATTAGATTCATGGAAGTCTCTGAAAGGTCTGTACATACCTCCACTTGACAGAATACACTTAGTTTAGCATGACACAGTAAGGTGACTTCCTTCACTAATGTGAAGCACGCTTAAATGACACTGTCTGGTTGGCCTGAATGGGTTCACTGAAGTTCAGTACAAGCAACAGGATTTTACAGTTACCATGGCTGAATCCCTCTTTAATTCCTCGAGGTGTGCAGAACAGAACTGAGTGACATCAAAGCCCTTCCCCTGCCAAGACCCTCTTCCCCTTCCGTTCTCCCGTTCCAGGGGGCAGTATTTGCTGCAAATGTGCTCCATGTAGACTGGATCTGACTTTGTGCCTAGTCCCATTGTGGAAAGGGTGCATTCTTCAAAAGACTGGCCATGCCCTTTGACACCTTCCTGGAGGCCTCATATTCAGGCATGTGGTTGTCTATGCTTTAACAGGTCTGTTCTCTGTTATAAACATCAAAGTTATTCAAGAAGAACTGACTTTCTGAACGGAGGCCATTAGGTTGCTTGCAAGAGGCTGAAGTTGAGTCTCCGTCGTGCCAATTCTCTAATGATAAGTTTATCAACCTTTGAGTCCAATCGGTTCAGTGCCAAGAGATGTGGATCCCATTTGACATGGAGAGGTGCTATCAACTCTCGCAGTGTATTAGCCTAATATGATAAAGCAGTGATACAATATGTTGAAAGATCTGTGATGTGCCATTATTTCCATATCATATTAGTAAATTAGAAATACTATCATGCAAACAAGAGCAAATAGCAAATCTGGCATACAGTAGCAGCACTACAGAGCCTTTCTAATCTGCATGCAGCTATGCTTGTGAGGACAGAGACATGGCACTGTTCTGCTATTACACCTCACTCCATTAAAATATCCATCCCTGATGCAAAAGAGGTATTTAGGGCAGAATGTTATATATTCTCTTTTTGTAGATATGCTTTAAAAAAGAACAGAACAAAGACCAATTAAAAAACCCCAAACGACCCACAAATAAAACAAGAGAACAATACACATCCTAACCAACTTGGGTTGGTTTTCTCCATGTTGAAGACATATTAGCTCATTTGGAAGCACTGGGAAAGGGTCACATGAATGAGGAGAATGGAAGCAAAGAATGTGCCCCAAATCCACCAAACGTGCTACAAACACAGAAAAATATCCTGATGGCAACTTATGCGTGAGCTAGAAAAAGAGGTGGCACAACACAATCTGGCTCCTTTCGTTCTCCTAGCTGACAGTCCAGCGTTGTGCAACGTTGGGTGGAGGATAAGATACAGAGCTAGGAGATCATGTGATTTTGCAACCACACTGACATTACATACTTCCATAAGCTAGGGCTTGAGAACTCGAGAATCTTTGTGGACCTGTGTTAGCAAAGAAAAGAGAAAGAGAGAGGTGGAATAAACAGCATACAGCTAAGTTGTTTACTTAGAGTTTTTGTGTGGATATGCAGTCTGCACACAGGCAACTTCAAAAGCTCAGCTGCTCTCAGTGCATTCCCTATTCTACTGTCTACTACACTAAATTGTAATAAAAAATGAGACTCTGTGGATCTTGAAATCCATTGTCATTTTAGTTCCCAGTTATTAAAAACTGGGGGATGTTTTCTTGTTATTAAAAAAACACTTTGGGAAAGAGTTCAACTGTGCGTAATATAAAGATGTACAAATTGAATCTAATTTAACTGGTGAGACTTGTTTAAGCTTTGTTAATGAGAATTTTTTTCCAAAAGATAGGATGAAAAGGCAGGAAAATATCAAGCATTGCAATTTTTATTCTTGAGCGTATCACAAAAGGTCTGGAAAGCAGAAAAGAAAGCTCAGTGTCAGAAAGCACAAGGTAGAAAGAATCCCAGATGGAAACACTGGTGCCATTTACTCCACCCACGGCAGCAACTGGAAAATGAGTTTCCAGAGAGGCAGAGGGTGAGCAATGCTATATGGAACTCAAAGTGAGTTCAGCCTCTCCTCTGTTGCTGAGATTTCCTGGGACTCTGTGCATCAACAAGGAGAGGAGGAAGAAGAAGGGTGAGGGAAACAGTTTTTGTAACTAAATGCTAAGTATAGCAGTCAAGAGAAACTTTTACACAACCTATTGTTTAAAATAAAAAACATTTGATTCTACAACCAAAGTGAAAAAAACCCAACCCAACCACCAAAATCAAACCCCAAGCCCCAGACAAACAAAAGGCCAAACCAGCACATTTCAGGACTCATGGGGTTGAGGAAAGGGAGACTTTGTAGAGTACAAAAGGGAATGTTTTCACATTTCATCCTACGAACAGTTATAGCACTGAAAATATGAGTCTTGCATTTGTTTGGAAAAAGACACTAAGTGAAAAAGGATACTACTGCCTTATAGGTATCAATTTTGCAGCTTTAAGAGGTCCTCTTATTTCATCACTGTTGTTCATATAACTTTATCTCTAAAAATTCAGAAAGTTTGGTTTCAAAGGTCAGGCTTTGCAAAAGAAACTTCCCTTTCAGCCTTTCATTAGGACATCTTAAGACAAGTGGTAGCATACACTGCTCTATTTATCTGAAGGTGAATATAATTATCAGGCACCTTTAGGGCGGCTTTTCTAAAGAGGTTTTCAATATCACACACTGATAGTAACTGAGGGTTTAGAAATTCTGCTTTTTAGTAGTGAAATTATTTTTCCTTATCCCTATAGACCCCATATTTTTCTGTCTGTATCACTAGCATTAGCAAAATAATTTCTGTAAAAAAACTCCAGCATATGGTTTTGTTTCTAGATAAAGCTTTTTTAAAATTTGTTTTAAAGGAGAACAAATACAAATAACAAAGAACGAGGAGCGTGCTTGTGGATGGATACTCACCGACACTACAACTAATGAAACTCACAAGACTTGCAAACATTTTGAAAAATAAACCAACTGCCATTAACATACAAAAATGAACGCAACCCTGTGGATATAGTGATGTGAACTTACTGAATTTATCAACCAAATTATGTTTTTATTTGAGAAGAGTTTTATGGCTAATGACTTCCCTAGAGCAGTTACAGAAACAAAACTGCCTGCTGTAAATCTCTGCCTGTTTCTTCAGCTGATATGGTCATGTAATATGTGAGGAATCTATGTCTGAGCAAACCTGTAGCAGTAGAAGGTACTTTACCCATCTAAAGTGGTGGAGACAGAACCCACAAGCAGAAGGAAAAGGATGCTCTGCAAGCCTTTCCAGGCATGCCACCAAGTGTCAAAAGCATTGGGGAGGAGAAAGTTCTCACCTGAGACAAATGTTTGAGGGTCACGATCAATAAGGTCTCAAAATGGCTCTCACACAACAAGTCCTATGTAAGGAAAGGGGCACAGAAGGTGATAAAACTACTCTAAGACCTATTTATCAATAATAAAGGCATGCCAGGAGTCACTAATGAGAAGGTAACAAGTATGGGTTCTCACTTTGATGCGTTTTTAATAAAATGCATAAGATTTTACTACTGCCATTTAAGAGTACACTTTATTACAAATGTTTACATTATATATTTTGCCTAAACAAGGTGCCTGGTTATTAAACAGCATGTTTAGGATACCTTTGCTATTCAAAGAAGGGTTAGGGTGATTAATAGCAGGCTAATAAACTTTTGAAATATGTACTGAAGTTTTAGAAAGGGAAATTTCAGACTTCCCATCTATAGTGATAATCAGTAAAACCGTAACCACCTTTTGAAGATCTATCCTTTCCTTCAGTTGTATTCTATCTTGTGTACATATTTCTACACCTGTCTATCTATTCATGAAAGAAGAAATTTGTACAAGATAATAGGTAAGGGTGTCTAGTCAATAATATAGTTATGTCCCCTTAAAGGTAAATACTGTGCATGAGTAATCGGGCTCTGAACAAGAATGAATGCAAACAACAATGGGGAAAAGAAAACCTTCCCCATGTTCCACAAACCACTACTTGGCTGCTTCTCTTAGAAGTCCATTGGCAAATATATCGTCCTTCTTACTAGGGAAATGTCTCAAAGCTGTTTGACACAGAGTCCTTGGGAGATCTGCAAACTGTCTATTGCTCAATGGTGGGAAGCTCCTACCATCTCCAGGATTGCCCAAGACTCAGACAGATGCTATGCAGAGATGAAAAGGAGCTGGTATATAGCCTTTATCTCAGACTGCCTGAGGAAACAGGGCTTTGATGACACATCCAGTGCAGTCCCCTGACACTATACTCCAAAGTAGCACCTCTGCACATTATCTTGTAAGAATTCAGTTAGGTGTGGAAGCAGCAGCAGGAGTCACTCAGTACTCCTCTGGAGACTGAGTCACTTCAGTAAAGGGCACTAGAAATCAAACAATGATAATACAGAAATATCTACAAATGGCAAGTTTCAGCTTTTCCAACATCACAATATCTGCTTTGGTGTCCCTCATGTCCTCGCTAAGGAACACCAAGAGCACAAATGTTATATGAGAAAGCACCATGGTGAGGATGGGGAGGACAGATTGTGGTGTTAGCCCACGTATAACCTCCAGCGCCTGCTCCTCTGCAAGTGCTGCACTCAGCCCCCTGAGAACAAGGCAGTGGGAATTACAGGGCTCTGACTGGCAGGCATTTTTCCTCCCACTTACCACAGGATTTCTAAATTGCAAATGTATTCCAGCTCTCCTATGCACTTCATGTACCACAGCTATTGCTAAATAACCCTCTCTCTACTCATTACTAAAGAACTAAATAAACTAAAATGTAGCATATTAAATTGCCAAATTACTAATTCTTACTATATAACTATATTATATTATTTCTAATTCTGCCCATATCTTGTCCCTCCATATTAGATGTATCTCATGGATATTCTTGTGCTGTTCAGATCTCTCTCTAGTATCTGTAAAACTCTCTCCTTCAGCTTATTACCAGGGTCTTACTGGAATGATTGTTCACAGCTTCAAGACAGAATCACACAGAATCACAGAATATGCCAGAGCAGTTTGAGTTGTGGTTCTGTCAGAACTAAAGTTATTTTTCCAGAGTACACTGTATTGTAACCATTGTAAATTAACTAATACGAAGAGCTACTCCTAGACAAAGGAAGCCATTAATTTGGGACATAAACAGCAAGACACAGTTGAGTAACCTTGGTCAGGAAAAGAAAAAACCAGCTGGCTGAATTTTTCATAGTTTAATATACACTCAGAGGGTTCAAGATGTAATCAGGACTTTAGCATCCCACTGGACAATTAATGAATTCTGAGAATGGTATAAAATTTCTGCATATTGGCATGCTAATTGCTGGATTACACAGAGACTTAAGTTACATAAGCCTATAGGACAGGCCTCACCCAGAAGAAGTCTATGTTACATCCAAAAGACAAGCACATGAGGCATGTGTCTAATGGTGAGGTCCCTTTCTGTGCAATTCTTAGTACTATTGTAAGCTAAAATCAGTCAGGCTATGATTGTAATGGCATATAAAGATCAATTTAATCTACCAAGCCTCCTGCATGGTTTATTCTGAGAACAGCTTGAAAAGCCATGTCTTTGTTTCCTAACCCTGAAGCAGGAACTGTATTTCCAGTCTGTCATCCCAGGAAAGTTACTGTACAGCACAAAAATGGGAGTTGCATTTTCTGACTAATGCTTTGGACGTCAACCCTGAAAAAAAAGTAATATACTAATTTGTTGAGTTTATATCACCAAATTTTTTAATAAGAAATATTTATGAGAATTGGTCCTATTATTGCAACAGACTATTTGCTATATATTATTTTTATCATCACTGTACATCTGGGAATTTTTATGCATTAACTTGCTCAGGGCTTTAAAATCAAACAGAAATGCATGTAATTAATTACATCATGTGAAAATTTAAATTTACCCAAACAAATTTTTAACTTCAGCCAGTAGAAGCCACTTTAAATCCATACTGACAACAGAAATACCAATACATTGACAAAATCGTTCGTGTGACCAAATAATGCCCAGGCAGACTGTCACGTTGTCCTGGTTTTAGCCTCACTACCAGCCTACGTCCAAGGGCAGAGAATGGAGATGCTGCCCCTGACACAGCTGCTGACCACTGCAGCAACCTGGCTCCTGGCTCAGGATCCCTTCTCTGAGTGGGTCAATAAAAGAGCCACAGATCACATGAGCACTGTAAGTTATTGATATTGTACCATACCATATGGTTAAGGTGAAATGAACAGAAAGAGGAAACAGGTGTCATCTTTGTGCCCCGTTTTGTCAGAGGCTCTTCAGCAGCTTTTGCCAAAACCTCCAACGGGAGTGGTGTGAAAACCTACCCAGTCAGGGAAAACTAGGAGGGTAGATTATTCTTATTGTTGTTATTATTATATTATCGTGACTCATGTGAGGTATTATAATCAAATTTGGAGCTCACTGGAGAAGCACATGCACAAAACATGGACTATTACTGTTCTGGAAAGGTCAGCAAGTGAAATGTTGGCAACACCCCTGACTGGCTGTGCCACACATAACAAAGGTATCCCCTTCTCTCTCCTCATGTACCAGCACGTGTTTGACCTGTCAATCCAACTTGCCCGGACCATTCCCAGGCAAGTCATATCATTCTGCTCCAACTCTATTTTTGATTCAGTGAGATCCCTTTCAGGCTACAGGAGGACCATATTTGGCAACATAAATACTATCAGACCTGAAACCCTCCCTTGTATCAGCAACCTGAAGTGTATATAAATGTATATAAAGAAACTGCTTTAAGACATCTTGATTTTAATTAATTTAGTTCCCATGAAAATAAGACAGAAATCACCTTTCCTGTTCTAAAACAATTATTCAGCTGCTTTCTCAGGGGTATACAGTATCCTGAAAGCCCACCAGAGGTGAGTTCCTCACCTACTTAGAAATATATAATGAAGAATTAATGATAAAATGTTTCACACCTGGTGAATACTGAAAGCATGTATTTTCACCTAGTGAATCAAATTTATTTTTAATGAGAATAATTATCTCTACATAAAAAGCTTGCACTGAAAGGTTTTTATGTAAGGTACCCTTCTGATAAGTCAAACATTACTATGTTTTTTGCTTATAATTGCTTGTATATTTTTAACATGCAAGAGCTGTTTTCTGAGGTGATCCAATTTTTTCTTAAAAAGTATATCCTAACCCTATTATATTTCAAGCAATGCCCTCACCAGTGTCGTAAGAAAAAAATCAGAGTTACACAGGGATTTCATTAGACTAAAGATTCCTCTTAATGGCATCAAATGCTGAAAATGTCAGAAGTTCCTGACTGTATTTCAACTTTAAAGACAGCAACAAACACCAAACTTTTAAATTATTTCAAATACTTGAACATTCTAAATTGACTATGATCTCTTTAATTGGAAATCAATCTAAGCCTGCTAAGACAGTACTTCTGTATGAACTTTAGGAGAGGAAAAACCAGCAAACTAATCAAGGGGGTATTTTGTCATATGACATTTTGTCATATTATGTGTTCAAGTCTCTGGTTAAACACTTTTAGAAAACCACAGGGCAACCATTCATGAAAATGGATGGTAAAAGACATTTGTCAGACTGGTCAAGAAGCCAAAGCAAAGCTGAAAGATGCCATACCAGGGTTTCATGATCAGACATGCAGGAGTCCTTAGCCCTGCTGCCAGCCTTCCTCTGAAATTCAGGTACCCAAAGGCCCTCTTAGTGAGAGGACAAGGCGTGCCCAGTAGTTTTTAAGGAAAGATCCTGATTAAGTTCTTGGTGAGCTCAGGTTAACCAGAATGGAGTTGCATGTACATTTCCATCAATTTCTACTCTTCCACTAATTCCTTCCACCAATTCAGCAGGTTTTTATCTTCAATGAACTTTTACAAAGGTACAAAGACATTGCTCTGAAAAGTCATTGCTTCTCATTGGTCTCTTCCTCTCTAATTCATCTCCAAAACGCTAAAAATGCTGCTATCACACATTGTATTTAGTGAGGTGCAGCTTCCATATGATGGTACTGTTTCACAGAAAAAATAATCCTTTGTTGAACAGATTAGAGCATCAATATTTGGGTACTGGTTCTCTTCTGCATGTCTGACACCTTCCCAGTGTGGAAGGGCAGAGCCTGGGGGAGACTTGCTGTCCTCCTGGAGTGATGGAGCAGCACACAGGGCCTGGCAGGTACCAGTCTCCCTTTTCCTGTGGAGCTCAGCTCTTCTAGTGGCACAAACCACCAGAGCTGTGTTGGAGATGGGCACTTCTCAAAGCCTTTTGAGATGTTGAAAGTGTTCTTTTTCAGGAGAATAAAAATACTATCTCTGCAGCTTTCAACTGGAAATGAGAGCACCATCATCTTAGGACATGCATGACTACTTGCTAGTTCCTGCTACCTCACCCAGTTTTAGATCACAAGCAGGGAAAAATGTCTTTAGTTTCCTCAAAGTAAACAATATCCAGGAAAAGAGAAGATTGATTACAGTGAGGGCAGCTTTTCCCCAAAGGAGTGCCCCTGCTCTGGGAGCAACTGGGTAGCTGGGGAACTCTTGGCATGAGATGGCAGCTGAGTGGGCTGAGCCCAACTCTTTGGCAAGGAAGAGAAGTGGGAGGAAAGCAGGTGCTGAGTGGGAAGGAGCACCCACTGCAGCTCCACCACTGACACCTGACCCTGGCGTTGCTGTAGCAATCTGCTGGGAAGTGGGGGACACATTTCAGACATAATAAGTATTAGGAAAAAACTCTTGATCTGGATAATGGTATCAAGTGCTCAGGAGGGCTCAGCCTGCTCCCCTGGCACTCTCCAGGAGGGCAAGCAGTGCCAGTCCTCAGGGCCACTGCGTGCTCAGCCCTCTGTCCTGCCAAGGGCTACCTAATGAAAACAGAACAGCCACCATCTGAAACAGCCAGGTAAGAGTGCCCTTTCCCCAGGGGACAGTAAGCCAAATGAGGCTTGTCCTGAGGGGTTTCCACTGTCCAGACCAGTCACATGCATGGGCAAGGCTCCCACGGGTGAGCTCTAGCATGACCCAGAGCTAGTCTGCAGTGGATATATTCCCAGCAAATTTGCTACTCTCACCTCCTTAGGTTTGCTTAAGTGCCTTTCATCAAAATATCATCACTAAACAAAGAAAATATTAGCATTTCTACAGCCTGAAAAACACTACCATGTAACTGAGCTCTGTTCTCATCTCATGACAGCAATCCCCCTCCTACTGAGTGATTTTCTCAAGCTGCTCAGTTAGCTGTGTCCTTTGCTATTTTCTTCAGTAGCTACATTGTCTTTTTTACTTTCCCATCCTCTGCAGTCTTGTACATGAACAAGCATTACACTTCTCTTTTCATGCATCACCAGCATCAAATGCAAACCTTTATTTTTTTCCCTATAAGGCAGAAACATCTCATACCAAACAGTTTCCTTTAGTTCTGTAGTTGAATTGCACTTGTTAAAAATGTCAAATCAGCCTCCACAAAAAGAGAGATCTGGGGAAGCTTGGCTTCTACTTACAAATAAATACAGGAAGTTATGTAGATAAAGCAGAGACAAAATAAAATGAGACTCATTCATGACTCCTTCTCACCTCAAAAAGCAGAACTGAGAAAGGCAGAGAAGGGCAGATAGGATTATTGGTGGTGCAAAAGGATTTTCCTGCAAGGACTGTGTGGTCTAGGACCAACCAAGATTTCTTCTCACCTACAAACACGGGGGTGCAACAGAGTTCTGTATAATGATGAGCAAATGCATGCAGAGAAAAGATTGATCATTACCCATTTGAGTAAAAGAAACATCTAAAGTTTGTGTGGCAGATTTAAAACTAACCAGAAGAGGTGTTTGTCTACCCAGCCTGGAGTTAAAATGCACAACTCCTTATAGCCACATGATAGAGCTCAAAGTACACCTGAGTTTAAAATCGACAAAGCTACAACCAAGATACCTTTAACTCTCCCCTAGAAATACGGTTTCAGGCAGGCTAATTGGGTTAGCTGGAATGTGGGGCTCACACCTCTTTAGGGCAATCACTCATAGTCTGAGATCTGATATCTGAACTCATATCTGAGATCTGAACTACGCAAATCAATGTTTTGGGAAATTTTTGCTAAGCCCACATCTGCTGTGCAGAATAGAAATGTTAGGTTGCAAGATGCAGTAGTAAAAATAACAAGCTCAGTGAGTTTTTAATTTTGCAAGGATTTGTTTTTTTTCAAAGAAAGAAAATATCCCTCTTTAAGAAGGTGTGTAGCTGATGGCAATAAGCTTAATAATTTTCCTCTATAATGCCAGGATGTGCTATCAGTACAACTGGCTATTTCAAAGAGGCTTTACAACACTAGATTTGTCATTGATGCTTTTTTAATTCGCAGTGATTGAATTTACATTCACATATACATCTTCGATGTTTTTTATTCCAGAAATAGAGGTGGAGAGGTTCTGGAGAAATTATCCTGTTACATCAACATGGAATTAGGCTATACATTTATCTTTGATTAAGGCAATATTTTTCATAACTAGGGGAAAAGAAGAACAGAAAACAACATTGCTTCTGAAAAATAGACCAAATAAAAATTACTTCAAAATACTTGAAGATCATACTATTTTTAACAGTGCCGCTGCTGTTATCACATATATTAAAGACTTTACTGTGGTTACAGAGGAACTAAAAAGTTCAGTGTATATTATATAATACCATCTACTCAACAATTCTGTGGAAAAATAAGAACTTTCTCAATTCAAGTTTTTAATGACAAAGTACATGGGAAAGTAGGAATGGACAAGAATTTCTCTGTTCTGGTTACATCATGGTGCGATAGACACCACATCAGCACAGCTGCTGGTGATGATAAAAGTGCTGGTGACTATGATTTACATGCTTTGTTGTCAATCATAAAACACAGCAAGTGCACAGTCAGCTGAAGATGAAGGTTTTTAAAACAATCCCTTAGCAGGTGTGTGCAGAAACCTTGGAGGGATTTCAGAACTGGAAATCCAGAGTTATATATCTAAGGGCAGAGAACAATCTCTTCTGCTCAGTCTGGAATTATATTTGCCTTGGAAGAAGTAAACAGATGTTAGTAAAACCCAGGAGGAACAGAGATGGAGATCTGGCTATGTACTTTTGGTCATTAATAACAGTGCCAGCTATGGCAACCGCTAAAGATGAGCAACAGCCTCATCAATTTGTCTTTTAAGACATTTACAGCATTTCCATATAGTACAACTGAGTAAGTAATCTGAAGAAAAAGTCTCTGATAGTACTTTTAGAAGACATGAGCTGAAGGGGCACTATGAGAAGGTTTCATTTGCCAAAAATAATTGTCGCTCCAGATAATTATTGGCAGAGATATTACAGGGTTTTCAACTTAATCATGAGGTTATGACAGATTCTCCTTCTTGGAGGACAACTTGGGCTAAGGAAATGTTTTAATGGCATGGTCTGCCAGAATGTGGCCCCAGCCTAAAATCCATCCACTTGGCTCACCTGTGCATCACGCTAAATTGCATAAATCTGTGACATAAAGTCAAAGGCATCATGGGTGCATTTAAAGTAGGTTACTAGCTGTAAGAGAAATGTGACACTGTAAAAACAAAATACTTTCAAAACAGTTTTTTTAACTGTGGAAAGATTTATAACACCATTATCCTCATTTGTGGCACAGAGCATTAAAGGCTGATGGGATTTTCATTTGAAAAACCAATCACAACCTAATGAAACAGTTTTCATAGCTTATCCTCGCCATTACAGATTTATGTCCTATTCCTAGTCTTCTAACTTTTGTTTCCATCTAAACCCACTCAAGTTTGCAACATCTTCTCCAGCTACCCTGATGTTTCCAGACTGCAGAAATTGTTTCCTTTCTTTTTCACAGGTAAATTTAACCTCTACCACCTTAGGGGGTGTGCTTTCCTTTGTTCATTGGGTTAATCTCAGCAACCTCCTACTCTCCATCATCCCAAGGAGCAGTGATGCTCAGAAATGCACACAGTCTTCTGACAGCCTTGGCAGAAAAGCCCAATCTACGTAGAATGTAGTGTCACAGATGCTGGCTGCCCAGGGCATGCCCAGCTATGCCCTCCTCCTCCCACATTCAAACTCCACTAAATTTCAGGAATAACGAAATCCATAAAGGACCCAAGTGCTATTTTAAAAACCATGAGGCCTAATTTTTACTTCAAGTAACTTTTTCACTCTTGCTATAAATCTTACAATCTTGATCAGCCACAACATGTAAAAGCTTAGGAAATTGGCTTTTTGGGATGGGAGAGGCCAAGAAAAAGGTTTTTGAGTTTCATTAACTGTAAAAGCCATTTCCAAACTGTGAGTCTCCGAGGCAATCACTATTTTAACTTTATGAAAACTCTGAAAGTTTCTTTCACCTTCTACAAATAGTTCAGAATTAGTTGTACCAAAAATTTCAGCCATCCTTTAAACAGATATTTCCAGGAAAACACACACACACTTTTCCTCTTCTTTTACTATGAAGACATTTTATGTATATTTTACAGACTGAGCAAGACTCACAAAATGAAATTTCTCAACTTCTAAGAGTTTGTATAGATACCAAGGATAGCCTGTTTATGCTGTAAGATTCATGAAGGACACTATAAGGTGTTTCTCTCTAGAGGCAGAATTTGTAAATTGAAGGTTAATATGTAAAGTGAACTTAGAAACTGTTCATTTATTAATGCATAATACACTACTGTCTAAAGTGTGTTTTTTGTTTGTTGGGGTTTTCTTGGTTTCATTTTTATTCCTCAGTCTCACCATTTCATAAACCATTGAAAATTTAAAACTCCAAATTTTGACAATGCGTTGGTATAAAAAATTCATGGTATGGTGAAATTAGCCTAGTTCATTAATAAGTATTTCTAGTCCCTGTAAGAATCACATGAAACTTCTGAGGCTACATTAAGAAATAGGACATGAAATACCTAGATCATACAGTAACACAGAAGGTAACCATAGTTCTCAGTGGCAAAACAATGCAAAAAACCCCAGTAATTTAGTCTTGGAGAGTTTTAGTTTGGAGTGTAAAACTTAAATGGGATTTTCCCCAGGCTCTTTACACAGCCATAAATAAATAAATAAAAATACTCTCTTCCATCTTCTAAAGAGACAGAAACCAGCAACTCTAATTGTCTCTAAAGCTATTACAATAAAGTTAGAAATATAAATGTTTACTGTAAAATTATGTACATGTACTTAGTTTGACTAAAAAAAAAAGAAAATGTCTTTTTTTTTTAATTAAAAGTACAAAATAAATGGCATGGCACATTCTAGCAGGGAGGAAAGAAACAAGAATTCTCAGAATGATCAGCTTCAAGCTTTTTCTAGATTAAGTATGATTTTTATAATAGATCAGTAGTGTACACATTAGTATAGTAAAAAAAAAAATCTCACTTTAATGCCAAATGCAGAAGCCATTGAAATACTGTTATGTGAATTCTAAAACAGACTTTGCTATTTTTACTACAGGAAGGTGCTCTCTAATTCCCTAGGTCTCATATTCACTAGCTCTCAAGTATTCCATAAAGACCTCTTTGCATGGATAGGAAGCACCGCATTATCTCCAAGGAGCCCAGCCAGGGGCCTCTGGCACTGCCAGGCCCAGCTGGGTGCTGTGCCAGGAGACATCCTGGAGCCTCCCCCAAGCCATCCCACATCACTGGAAATCTTTCACTTAACCTGGAACTAAAAGCACAACAATCCCCAGTTCAGTTTCATTACTTATTTTCATCAGCCTTGCTGGGTAAAGCACTGAGGATAAGCTTCCTGACCACCTGAACCCTGTGGCTTGGCCTTGCAGTGCTGTTGCCTGATCTCTGTCTATTCCTGAACTTACAAGGACAAATCTAAGTGAGGTTGTCTTAATTTTGCCTCCACCTTGAGGCCTGTAAATCATCACATGATTAAATGAACATTTAAAAAACTGGCTAAAAGGTGGGTTTAAATCCAAGTTTTTTGGCAGCCTCTGTCCTCAATCTGTGATGGTGTTAACTCAAATACTTTTAAACAAATCAGTGGTGACATTTTATATTCCAAAAGCCTGAAATTTATCCCTCTGGAATCCAGAAAAGAATAAATAATTAGCCAATATTATTTAATGCCAGCAGTACTCAAAACTGCGGAGCCAGAAAGCAAAAATCCTATTTAAAATGCCATTTTCTGCATGTAAATACAATAAGATCCCACAGAGAAGTTGTTTCATGCTTTGTTCATAAAATTATGGTATTTAATACACTAGTACAATTATGTTAGAGCATTAGCCATCATCAACAGGTTCCAAATCTTGCAAATTTGGGCCACAAAAGGCGACAAAAAATATTTATCTTCTAGCTTTTGAACACAATTTTCAAAAACAAAGTTAGGAACCTATTTTATTAACAATGAATGAGAACTAAGATCCTTGCAAAATTGCCTCATTACAGGGCTTTTTTATCTCTTTGTTAATAAAGTACTGTATTATAACATTTGTTTCATAAGAACTGGCAATGCTTGATGTTGAAAAACAACACAATATCTCACAAACAAAGCAAACATGGTCAGTATAAAGTCTAAGCATTAAGCACTTTTAAGGGACTGATGGAATCCCAAATGACAAAAGGAGGAGCTTTCAGCTCCCCACCAATCTTCACGTAACAACTTCCTTGGTTACTAAGATGCAGAACAGATGTGAGACAGGGCACAATCTTTTCCCTCTAGAAATTCAGCTCTCAGAAGTGAGTGATATTCGCCACCTCTCATATCCAAGGTGTCCTCTGATAGCAAAAGCCAAGCCCGGATGGAGGAGACACCAAAGGTTCACTCTTAACAGGGAAGGCTGCACTATGTGGGGTTCCCCTGAGGCTGCCCTGCATCCAGAAACAGTCCCAGATGGCAGGGATGGTGGAAGAGAATAAACTTATTAAAATTCACAAGCACTGAAGTGTGAAGAAACATTTCTTAGACTGCTGGATGACAGTCCCAAAAGTTGGAATGATGTGGAGGGAAGAAATCCCAAGTTTCACATGATGATATGGTAAATGATATGCTAACAGATACAGAGCTTGGCAAACACCAGGTTAGTCAGTAAGGCTTTTTTTTTTTGTCTAGTTAGGTTGTTAGTTTTACAAAATGTCATATTTATTTGCTGGTTGGTTGGTTTTAGCCCAATTAATTTGACATTTTAATTCACTGGAGGTTTTTATTAACATGAGCTACTTTATGTGGATATGTGAAAGGTGCAAGAATAATCAGAACAGCTACCATTAACAACCATTAACCAGAAAAGCATCTGGGATACTGTACAGCACAAAGTGAAATACAAAGTACAGTATAGTTGCCAAACAGATATTTATCACAGTATAGAGTATAAAACAGCCAGGGCAAAGCAACCTTCCTGGTCTCAACCAAGTGTGCTGCACCCAGTTTGGACTCTGCCATTGCAGAAGAGGGAGTCAGCTGGAAAACCCAGGAAGGAGAAGTTAGAGGCCAAGTAAACACTATCCATGAGGAAAACTAAACCAACCTTTGTAACAACCTTTCAGCTTGAATGAAGAGCTGCTATAATGAAGCGGTCTCTTTTCTGTGATGGAATGGAAATGCTGGGCTTAAATTGCAGAGGGAACAATTCAATAGCCATTAGGAGAAAAAAATTAATTCCTTCCCAAAACACCAAAGAGGAAAAGTACTGTCTGGAGGCAATGAAGAATGCCCACCACTGAGGGTGTTTAAGGGCAGATTCAGTAGGTATTGCAGCTCCAGATTTAGAGGGCAGAGCTATAATGAATAATATTTCAATTCACTTTCAGCTCACTGGCTTCAAGACTCACATAGCACAGAGTCTTTGGAGGGACCAAGATTTTACCTATGTATACAACCTTCCTGCAGTGGAAAGGTTTAGGAAATCAGTAAGAAGATTAAGATGCCAAAACATAAGCATCTAGTACCATTTTAGTTGTCAAGGACTATCCAAGGAAGTTGCATAGGGCTGGCAGGTTAGACATATTACCTGCACAAGATCTGTGATCCTCTGGTGCAGCTGCTAGTGGCCAAAAATAAAGTCAGCCAGAAAGCCAGGCTACAATGTTTTTTCCCAAAAAATTGTCCTGCAACATTTATTTTACAGGATTCCATGCCAATCTTCATTTTAAATTCCAAAGTTCTGAAGAGTTTATAAAAAAATAGATCAAACCAAACAAAAGAACTTTGGAACAAAATTGGCTTCTCCAGAGTCTCTTATCCAGCAAAAAAAATTCCAGCAGAATGCTGACTGTTTGCATTGAGGTCTTTAATACCTCATCCTGCTTCCCATGAGGAAGAGTAATTACACAAGAATTCATGTTTTAGTAGTGACTCTCCAGACATTCAGCATGGTAGCAGCTTAATAAAACTACATCCCTCCTATATCCTTCCAAGTACTACTGACTCAAGTTGATCCCTGTTTTAATGGTTGCCTTGAAAGAACATGAGAGCCACACATAACAGATGGTACCACCTGGAGATGTAACAAATACAATCTGAAAAGGTTTTAGTCCTCCTCTGTTATCCTAGATCTAGGACTACTGTGTCATAATCCTCTGATTTAATTAATTAAAATTGATTATAGAAAGGGTTACTTTTTTAGCTTTAAAAAAAATTAGAAAACTTCAAGTTATATGTTTTGAAAGAACATTTTCATGTACACAATAGATGGTTAAAATTTTTATTGTTGGCTTAAGTCCCTGCTGCATCTCAAAGAGGAATTATCCCAGTTCCACAAAAATCCTGGTGAAAGATGGCTTCCTCGTGGAAAAATTCCAATTAAATTGCAGTGGTCAAATCCAATTAAATTGCAGTGTCTTTAAAACAACTTTCAGTGAGTTTTAGTAAGAAGGTTTATGTAGACGATTAAAAACAATGCATATTTTTTATGTTTGAAATCAAAATGAATGTGAGTTTAAATGCTGTGTCGGGAAAACCCTTTTTTCAGAGGAAAACTATGTGTTAATTTAAAAAAAAAAGCCATTTTCCCTTTCCATATGTAAAATAATTTTTAAAAAGCTACATATGCTCATTTAAGAATTAAAACACATTTAGAATCAAGGGGGTGGAATCTGCAAGCACAAAAAAGGCTTTTGATATTGCTACTGAGAGGTATCAAGCCAACAAACTGGGAAGCAATAGCATATCCTTCGATATGTTAAACACAGAGCCCTAGAGGACTTGGGCCACCTTCCCTCTATTGCCTGTGAAGTGGTCTGCCATTGATGAGTTGCCTTTTTCCAAGGACAGCATCTCTGCAGCCACACTCGGGCAGGGCAGAGGCAGAGACAGCACTTGCTTACACAAAGAAATGGAAAAATTAAAGGTAAACCAGATCAGTTACAAAACGCTTACAGAGAGAATTTAACACAGAACGTTAAAAAAACTCACCAGAAATATATTCTCACATCTAGAGATTCCTTACTTCACCATCTAACCCCAAGGGGTCTCTGGTAGGGTAGAAGCACAGCTCTATTGACAGTCCCCAATTTAGTAACTGAATTGAGAAAACTTTGCAGGAAAAGTAATTTAGAAGAATGGCCATGTAAGAAATTCTCTTGTGCATTTCTTTTGCTTTTAGAAAGGCCATTTAATCTGTATATTTCAGGCAAAAGCAGATGACCTTTGTTGAAAATGACACACACTATTAAAACCAAAAGAAAAGTAGGAATTCACCTCTCCTTTGCATTTTTAGCAGCATGGGCGATGGAAATCAAATAAAATTTTAAATGTGGAAACAATATATTTGTGGGCAAAATGCATTCATATGTATACATACTAACAGGCATAAAATTAAACTACTCTTATTTTTGTTGACAGCCCATATTGCTTTCTGAATTACTACTTAGGAAATTATTCAATATGTGGCTTTTGAACACTGCAGGCAACTTCTTCCCCTCAAACTGAAATTTAAAATCAGGATACAGACAGTTTGTATCCCATCATTTTTATTTAGAATGCAAACTCACTTCTGTAATGGAGTTGCTTTTGCATATGAGAATTGGAAAAGCTTTATTTAATAAATGTTAAATTTTAATTAAAGAATATGGTCAGAAAGAAACATACCTACTCCCAGTACTTGTTTATCAAAGTTAATCTTCATATCAGTAATTTAAAAAATATAATAAATAGTCTAAAAGACATTTTTATTCACACAGCTGAACATACACACATATTCAGCAATTAGAAGATAGCTAAGCAACTCTTACTTCAGATGACAATTTTCCAAAACATGCAGTTGGTTCTGGAAGCTTATGGAAATTTCTATTCAAATAAAGATGAATCTTAAAATTTAACAAGGATAAAGTAGTTTAGCCTAACATATCACCTAGATTACCAATGATACTGTTTGCCCCACTAATTTTGAAATTGAACAGCTCTCATAGGATCTCACTGGATCTTATGACAAATGAAACATTAAATGCTTCTGTTAAAAATACATAAAATAGAAGATGTGAAGACACGCCATTCCACCAGACATTTTGCATGTAAAGCATTTGTTTTGAAGAGCAGAACAGGTGATATGGCAGCCACTGTCTTTCCCTGCTTTTCCATGGTTCCTTCCTCCCTCAAACTGTGAGCCACTGATGAAAATTTTGTGGTAAATATATAAACCCTCCAAAGCAGTGCAGGCCAGCCATTTACACTATAAACCAACAGGCTTTAGATCATATTTTTGAACATAACTAGGCAGCACTTTTACATAAGCTCATTCTGAGTTAACAACAAAGCTAGTGTCTCAGAGGCAGTGGGAGGGCAGGAGCGATTGAGACCTCCTCCTAGCAGACAAGGCACGAAATGCTGATGGTCCTCAGCCCACAGGAGAGCAAATTCCCTGTCAGATGCCACAGGAAGGCTCAAATGGGAATTAGTAATGAAAAATCAGATCACAAAACAAAGCTCAGAAAAAGCAGGCATTTAATTAGCCTACTCCAGTGTCTGAGCATTCATGGGCTGTGTCACCCAGAAGGATGCCAGGCAAAAAAAATACCTTACCCTGGCAAATGCTCTCATCTCAGCTGTACAGGACTGATAGTGGATGCAGTAAGTTAGAATAATGTTGTGCTTAGTTCCCAGAAGGTGCTGCACTTTGGGCTATTCACCAGCGTCATATGGAATATTTCTAATGTGAAACATTACCTGTAATTTCTCATAGCTCTGCTTATTTAAGACAGTACTGGGCATTCATACCTCTACTAACCTGAATAATTCCAGAAGGGAAGATACAGTATTTAAGTGGTTTCTCCCTTGCCTCTCAGTGTGGATAAAATCAGATGGTCAGTTGACAGGACACCACAAATGGTATCCTCTCTAAAATGGAAACAGGCTGTCAGAAAAGCAAACTGCCCTATTAATTTCAGTAACACATCCTCATCAACTCCAGGGCACACAATACAGGCTTTATGAGTTATTCACCCTGACTCCTACATTTCACTGTTGACTAAACCCTGCCAAAGTGAAGATACCCTACCCAAAATACCAAGTAGCAAAACCTAGAAGTGGTACAAAGGGCACCACTTCGTAACATAGTGTTTAATTAGCAAACATTGATCTTTCTGAGAGATACCACTTGCACTGCACCTTACAGCTCTCTCATTAAAAAGAAGTAAGCCTCCCTGGACCTGTAATTCAGAATTTGAAATACCTGACCTTATTCAGAGTATATTTTTTACTAGCACTAACTCCGTGAAGGTAAATGCTGCCCAGGATGTTCCATGGATACACCTTCTTGGGCACAGTGCATGACACTCCTTGCTAGTTGTGTAACTCCTTAAACTCCTCTGTCCTATTTTGTGAAAGCCCTTGCACCTTGAATTTCATTTCTGCAACTGGGAGGTGGGGTGGGAGAAACTGTTCTCAGTTTCTCTTATTTTCTTGCTGGTTCGTAATTTTTCTACTGGGAAAAAAAGGGAAAAAATCCTTTTAGGCTTGGTACCTCAGTACAAACAGTAATTTGATGCCTTTCAGTGACTAGCCCTCACTGACACGAAGGTGAGCTTTCCTGAAACCCTTCACAGGGACTAGACATCTCTCTGAGCTGCAAAAGGCCAACATTAGCTTCTGCTCTGGCCTTTGATGAGTGTTTTCAGTGGTTTAAGATTAGAAGTTTCAGAGACTGGATCATGAGGCTATTGTGTTCCTCTGGGACAACATTCACAAAAATGTGTGGGACTAAGCATGGGATGTTCAGTAGATGTTGTAAACCTGAACAAGGGCTTGCAGTGAGAGACCAAAATGTCACAGAATGTGTGTGAGTGCACCCAGCCCTCAGAAACATTGTGAAATCTTTTCCAAGTGACACAAGTCACATGTGGAAGATTGTCACATCTTGTAAACACTCTGGAGAGTGAAATCAATGCAGCAAACAAGTGGCTCCCAGCCTTTAGTTGCCCCAGAAGGGCAGCCATTGATTAATTGAAATTTATTTAAGCCTTTGTTACAGTTGTCCACCCTCCATAGAAGATACTACAAAATTACGATGATGTGGTAGCAACATACAAATTCTTAAATATATGTTAGGAGGAATTACAGTACTTAAGAGAGCGGAGGAAAAGGACTGAAAACTTGCAGAAGCAAGAGAACAAAGAGGCAAGGAACAAAGCAGAAGGAAATGGGGTTTAACAGCGGGAAGACAGTCTAATTTCTTCCTGCTGAAAATACTTCTTCAAACTCAAACATAGACATCAATGCTTTTCTATCCATATTCCTGTATACATTTTATGGAGCCAGCACAGTGGAAAACTATGTCCCTTGAACACTGTTGCAGGTCCCAGGTGTGAGTTCCCTGGAAAGTGTACCAATATTCCTCTGGCCAATCCATGAAGCCAGGAGTAGAGCTCCTGTTCCAGCACTCTCTGGGCAGATGACGGCACCAGAGACTCCCACACTGCTGTTCTCCAAAGACTTTTTCAGGGAGTATGCAAAAAAGGTGCAGGTTTTTCTGCAGCTAAGTTGGAGGGATCCACAGCCAGTTACACTCTGTAGAGGACTATTTATCTGCTTCTCTTAAATGCTGGACCTTAGTAATTTCACTTACTGTCCCACAAACCAAAAAAAAAAAAAGAAAATGAAGGAACCACCATCAAAAACAATTTTAGAAAATAAAGCAAAAAAGAAGGCAAGCTTTCCTGGGACAAAACCTGGAAACAGTTTCCCAAGAAGATCCTAGAAGTGTTCTTTGGCATTACGTGGTGAAATCCATCAAAACATACAGAGGACAGACAGTGGTGGGGCCAGAGAGGAAGGGGGTGACAATGCATGATGCACTGCTCTCTCCTTCTATTACCTTCCACTAGTAGGAAACAAAGCTGAAAAGGCCCAGTTTGTCCTTCCTAAGTGAATCACAGACACACAATGCACTGTGCCTCGGCCTCTGACCTGCCCACTGTGTGCAGGCTGCCTCTCAACAACACAGCAAGAGGAGTGTTTGGTGACACGGGTCTGAATGTTTGCCATTTGCATAGTCTCAGGGGCAAACACATGGACTAACTCAAATATCCCACAGGAGAATTCTCTTTGATTACAAAGCAAGAGACCACTATAGGACAGGTCAATATGGAAACATCTAAATGATTTACACAAAAGTCATTAGGGAAATAAAACAATCCATTAAAGATTAGCAATGCATTGTTAATGTGATACAACAAGATGAAAAGAAGCAACTGAACACACAACAAAGTTAGGTCCTAGCAGATAAACACAGGAAAGGACAACCTGTATTTTCAATTTAGCATACATATCTAGGCATTGAAGCAGAGTTGATACACAGAACTATTTGCAGTGTCAGGAAAATCTTGCAATATCTATTTGAGGCACAAAGCAGTGATTTACTGAAAAAAAGATGTTTAGTTATTGCAAATCAGTGTAGCTTTAGTAGAAAGTCAACAGAACTACGTTAAATTACAGCAGCTGAGGAAAGCATGTGAAAGAACTGTGGAGCTCCTGGTTTGTGATGCAGTTATTTGAAAACAATTTTGCAAAAGAAGCTGAAGAAACAGGACTGCATTTTACTATTTGATTTAAACTCACATGGTTTTAAAAGTGAAAACATAAAAACAGAAAGCTAAAAAACCCAAACTTTTGGCAATGACATTTGACTTGTACAGCAACAACTGCAAAGGAGCTGAATTCTTGTCCCACACAAAAAGCAATAGGAATGATTAAGCTTTAAAACACATACATGTACACACAGGAACACATAAAATCATACAAAAGCCCAGAACTATGCCAGGATCACAAATATGTAAGGCAAATAAATATATTTAAAATGTTCTGATATCACGTGAGGGAACATTCAAGGTGAGATTAAAACATTTCTAAAAGACAGAGGATTGCCTTTCTCCAGCCAGTTGCAATGTTTCCATTTCCCAGAACAATGGAGGTGAAGGGGGCAGTGAGGTGGCACACACAAGGATGCCCATCCTGTCAGCGACTTAGCAGATATAAGCAAATATCTCAGCTCAGAAACTGGATTTTGCACTTAAGAACACCACTTGCATGAAATCCCTCCTGCTTTTTAACTGGTAAGGGCACTGTAAAAATTCAGCGTTGCAAACAGAACATTGCAGCCATAGCAACAAGCAATTCAACACTTAAACCTTTCAACAGTCTAAACAGTATTATACTTCTGGTTTTATAATTTCATGGTCAATAATTCATCACGAGCACTACACTTGTCTAGCTGGTTGTTAATGTTTCAAAAATAATCTCCTGTTAATACTTCAACCAAGAAAACCTCCTCACTTAAAGAAAAAAGTATGTGTATACAGGGAGACCACTTCAAAAATTAAACTTATTTTCTCCTTTTTTGGAAATTGGTATAGAAAGATGGAGAAGAGCCCAAGTTATAGCCTATTAAATCAAACGTTAGCCCTTTATTAGGAATTAACATGCTATAAAATGCTACAACCAGGTACCCAAAACCATTGAAATTGAGATTTAAAACACCTAACAACCTAGGCCCTGCAACAGTATCTGTAAGTAATGCCCAAACAGCACAGCAAAGATCATGGAAAGTCTCCTTGACCCTTTCCATTTTCTGTGAGGACTTTTTAAAAAATATTTTTTTAAATATATTTTAATATATTTTAAAAAATATATTGCTATCAGTAAAAGCCCATTTGAAAACCAAAACTGAAGGCTAAAAATAGGATAAAACATTCTGCATCATTGATGGAATTTAACCCTGTTAGTTAGACAGCTTAATTTCACAGTCAATAAGAGTCTAATATTATCCTGATAAATGTATGGGGCTTTTTGGAAAGTGTTATGAATGAATGCAATTGAAATACTGCCTTTTTAAACTTTTAATGGCATCAAATTTAATATCTGCAAAAGAAATCACTGTTTTCTCATAGTCAAGAACTGGAGATGTTTAGAGCATAATGACTAAAGAGTAAGGGCAATAGAAAGCTGTTGATCTCTCCCAAATAGACTAAATAACATCCACATGAATTTTAATGCTCAGCAATAGTGCTAACTTTAATGAATTAACTTCAGTAGGTATTTAATTATCCAAAGCTTCCATTATCTTTTCCTATCTCTTTTCCATTTTTATACTCCTTTACTGCAGTAAAAAAGCTGAATTTGGAGGAACAAATGGCAGAGACCCTTTGAGAGCTTCAAGGGTCATCCTGTCTTCCTTGCCACTTCAGGTAACTTAATTGTAGTGTGACCCCACAATTCATGGATGCAGATTTCATTGACTGACCCTACAACTTGGGCATGAACTCAACTTTGCTAGCAGCACATGCTGAGAAGCTCCATAAACGACAGTGAAGGACAGAGCATGAAACAGACACAGAAATGTGTTTACACGTTCAGGAGGGCCTGGGACCTTTTCTAATCCCTGTTTATTTGGATTATTTTTGACAAGTAGCACTAATCTCTATGGAGTTTATGTGCCATGTAGGTGACAGTTAATCAGTGTTATGATCTTTTTTTTTTAAGCCTTGCTGGTCACATAGTTGTTCTCTATTTTTTTTGGTTTGTTTGTTTGAAACATTTTTTGAACTTCTCTCTTTATAATCACAGGGTGAGGAACTGGGGAAAATACCCTCTCTTTTTCAAATTCTTACAGGTTCTGGGATGTCTTGTGACCTGCTCACCTGGATAGGTGCTTAAGAAATCTAGTGCTGGGTGACATGATTTAGGGGTTACAGTGGTAGTGCTAGGTTGATGGCTGGACTTGATGATCTTAAAGGTCTCTTCCAACCTTGATGATTTTTTGATTCTAATCTGTGACACTAAATAATCACAGCCTGATCCTGCACTCCAGGATTTACTAAGTGGTTTTTACAGCCTGGATGAAGTTGGCTGGAAATCTTAATAAGTACGTCCTGAAACACAGGTGTATCATTGGGGGAGGATACTGTGCAAGTGAAGTGTGAAGAAAGAATGAAAGCAAAATTCATTTAAAAATTAGAATTAGAATTACTAGTAGGATTGGTGACCAGTCTACGGGGAAGTGTCTTGTGATCATGAGAGGTTATGCAGCACTCTCATTATTAAGCCTTATACACGAGGCAAATCAAAGAGGTGTTTGACAAGAGGGACCTGGTAAAACATGGGGGGTTGTTGAAAGACTGCTGGGGGTTTTTGGTAGGAAAAAGGGAAAACAACCTGTACGTTACACAAACAGGACACTTGAAAAGACACAGAAATATCCCATACTTACTTTTATCTTCCTGGTTTTCTTCTGCTGCTTTGCCTTCCTCTTCCTCCTCCTCCTCAACCTCCTTCTGCTGTGCTTCTTCGTGGTGATCGGCAGCACCGACTGAAAGACTCTGGCAGCAGTGGTTGAAGCCACTATCCCGAGGCAGAGTGAAACTTCGGGGCTTTCCCCCATTCCCATTCAGCACTTGCATCCGCTCGCCCTCCACGAGGGGGAAGGGGCCATAGTGGTCTTGCAGGTGGCACTTCTGGGTGGGCAAGGTCGACTGCCGCCGGTGCTCGGGGGAGACCACGGCCACCTCAGAGAACACAGAGTCCTCCAGCGGCAGCGTCTGCAGGTAGTGGAGTCCTGAGCTTGTTAGCGGCGTCTCTATGAGGTCCTGCCAGGAGCGCCGCTGGCTCGCCGTCTTGCGCACCGGGGAGTCGGTGGCACTCCCCGACACCTCCGGGCGGAACTCCTCGTGCGACGACTGTGACTGGGAGGTCTCCGTGGACGAGAGTCGGCTGTGTTTTGGCTCCACATAAGGGCTCGTGCAGCTCATCTACAATGTCAGCAAGGGAGCAATCTTCAGATCAATGCAGACCGAGACCTACTGTCAATAATATCTTACTTTGTCATTACCACTGATGGCACCCAGTTCAGCAACAAAGGCACAAACCCACCTACTTAACCTGCCCTGATCCTAACTTTTATGCATGCCCATAGCTATACACGTCACACCTGTAGGTCAAATATTGATGCTTATTCATAATGTATCTATCTTTACTTCGTCCTTTAATCTATGAAATAAGCCAACACAATTATTTGCAGAAAACTTTGCAGAATATTTCACTATGGGAGACATAGAAGAGATGTGTCTGGTTCATTAAAAATCTTCAAAATGTTATCCAAGTGCCTGTTGTTATCCTATCTCGCTAAAAATTTCTTTGGAATCACGTTTGCAATGCTCCAGTGATATGATTCAAAGAGCCATAATTGTGTAAGATAAAGTACTGCATTCAAATCAAACATCATGAATGCCTTTTCCACCCCAAATTTCCCCATTTTTCATTCCAAAAACTATATTCAAGTAGGGCAATTAGTTAAAACTGAGTATACACACACAAAAACTAAAACTGTCAGTGCAGAATAAGCTAGAAGTCTATAACCAGTTTTATGTCAACAACGGGTTCAAGAAAAAAAAAAATTCCCTTTCGTTCTAATTTATAGGGAAACCTACTTTTTCATAATAACAAAACAACTGTCCTTGGTGTTTGCAATACAAGGCAAAATCTTTTTATGTTGGCATTTCTTTGGAAATGCAACTGTAATTTGTTACTGTAAAGCTTCACAGCACAACTGCTGTAGTAACATTTTCTCAGAGAAGTCGATAAGGGGGTGGTGAGGGATTGCATGGATGAGTAGGTGTCCGTCATGAATGAAGAACAGGAAGAAAGAATTCTCTAACTTGATCTATTTTGTACAGCAAGTTGAATTATAAATCCATGTTCTCTGCAAACCAGTGAAAACAGCAATGATGGCCGTTGATGTGAGCAATATGTGTGACTTAACAAACGCCTTAAGTCAAGCACTGACTCAAAAGAATATACGGGAGTGTCACAATGAGCGCAAGCACGTACTCTTAGGTGGAGAGTAGGTAGAAGTGGCACTTTAGGTCCACATTGCTATAGACAGCTGCCGGTGACTCACCGAAGGTGGCCGTGGGTACGTGTCGTACGGGGGTGGAGGACTGTCTTGTTTCGGTGTTGATGGAGTGTCAGCTTCCTCCTTGTCACTCTCACTCCAGTAATCTACAAGTTACATACGGATCAGATCAAAAACTGCCAACACATTTTGATGAGTTTGTGTATCAGAGACTCCCTTTCACAGAAGCAATTGGAAACTTCTTCACTGGTATTATTGAAATAGTAGTGAAGGCTGATGCTGTAAATGTTAGCTGCTGCAATTTGGAATTGCCAATCTAAAAAGGGAAAATTCTAAACATTATGGGGTATACTAAGTCTAATGTCCCATTGCAGAGATATTAAACAATAACCTGCAAATGAGAAACAAATTTAACTCTTTTACACACCTTATAAATACAACAGGCATACAGAATACTCTTAGTACAAGTATTAGATTTCCAAATAATTATACAGCCACAAAAATAATTATGATTGAATATGTATGTATTGGCTGAGAAATACTTGAAAGTATTTTTCAAACAGAAGAGATGAAAAATATAACTTTGCTGAAGTCTTGTTGGCTGCAAAAAACATCAACAAATGTAATTAACACCAGCTGGCAAATCAAACAAGCAGGGGTTATTGCAAACATGAATAATCAATTCTATTTTTTGACCCATTTTCTCCATTGTATTTATTCTGTCAGTTACACAAGTTTTTCAATTTAATTTCTAATAACAAACAGCTGCATTTAAGATAAGACAGAAAAACTTTTATATCATATATCTGCTTCATAAAACACCTGCTGCCCTGTTATCCATGCAAGAACATAAAGGTGATACGGCAAGAAAAAATTTGACCATGACATTTGTGACAGAGCTCCAAAACATGGATGAGAAAGTATAGAGGATGCAGACCTTTGGGGCTAAATTTAATGGGCTATAAGGTTTCATTTTGTTAGGAAATCAAGTCTTGGACAAGCTTATTTCAAAGGGGAAAACACATGGAAGAATATACTGCACAGGAATCTATATTTTTTCTGTTACAAATATTTTTTTTAAGCAGAACAGCATCTAACTAAAAGGACACTGGATCTGAATATTCCTTTTGAAAGAAAACTACTTAACTGTTGACTCATCTAAAGATGGATAACTTTTAACATTTTTACACATTGTAAGACTTATGCAAACATTTCTGTTGTCACTTTGTTTCTGGCTATATTACCTTTAAGTATTTGGGTAAATCATTGTACGACAGCACACTTTAGCTCAGGCTACTCACAGATCAATCACAGGTAATTTTCACTTTTCCTGGTAAGCGTTCAATGAACTGCATGATTTACTACTCTCTCTTTGATAGGTAAGGAGAAGAAGATTGATTGCTGCTTTGTAAATGATCTAAACTAAAAATCCAAGCTGACACAACATATAATTTTGTCTTTAATGATTTTTTTGGTTACAATTATGATTATTGTATTTTATGATTAATAACCTACTGTATCTAATCTTATTCAAGACTTAAAATGAAAACTTACCTTTAAATGACACCATCTTGAAACAGGTGTCCCTAAAATTTTGTATATTTTTAGATTGTAGGAAAGATGGAGACAGCCTTATTTATCTATTTAATTTTGCCACACAGTAGCAATTCTGTTTTTAACTCAAAGTCTCTTGATTTGCTACCAGCTTATAGCTCAGAGATCCTTTAAACAGTCTAGTAAATAAGTTGCCTAAATAAAGTTTTCATGACTACCAAATCAAAAAATCCAGTTACATATCTGGACATCTGCAAATAATTAATTTTTGGTGAATGAAAGACTAAATCAATGAAAACATTTTTTTTTCAAATAAATCCTAGTTTTAAGAGAATTTATTTCCAGCAGCCTAAGACACCTGAAAATATTGGCATATAGTCATGTTTGCTCCTATTATAGCAAAGCCTAATGGGCGATGTGTGGTGAGAAACCTGTCAAAACTGCATCATTCAGTGACATTTCTGCAGACTCGGAGCTCAACTGTTTATTATGAAAGTGAAATTTAGCAGTGTCAGTGCAGTTTCCAATTTTGACTCAAAATATGAAGGTGTTCTTCCTGTCAAATCCACAGACAAGAAAACACGGTGCAATAACACTTTTGCACACCTTATCTTAGGGAATTCTGTTGGCAACCTACGGCTTGCCTAGAAAACTTCTGCAGTCACAGAGATCAACTTCCAGATACAATGTATGAAAATAGCCTCCCAACAATTTTTAAAAATGTTGTGCTTTTGGCAATGGACTCAGGGTCTACCTAAAACATGTATGATGCTACGAAACAGTTGCTGTATTTCTCTCTACAGATTTTGTCCAATTCAGTGATGGACAAGCTCTGTGCATCAGGCATATCTTCAAAGTTTTCTCTATGACTAATAGACTGCATATATTTTATACATAAACTAACACTGACTTGCCATTTCCTGATTAAATATAGTCTATTTATACAAGCAAGTTTTTTTCACTCTGATTTATATGACTGGAAAGTATATAACTTCTCCATCCAAGGAAGTTTCTTGCTGTATTGCTAACATTCATTATATTTAATATGGAAAGTTGATGGTATTTTTATAAAACTGTTCTGTACAGAATGTAACATTTTATTCAGCAGTACACCCACAATTCAGTGATTCGTGCATCTCTGAAGCACTTGAAAGATATTTATGCACTTTAGATATAGAACCATTCAACTCTTAATTGAAACAGATTTGACAACTACTGTTGAATTGTTTCAGAGGTATAATAAAGCTTTGCTGCAACGGGCTGAACTGAACAGAAAAAAAAGACCTTTTGTCAAATCAAATATGTAGATGACAATTGGTACAGTCACTGAATGTAGAAAATTCCGGCTTCACAGTTTCTATAATTGCAAAGATGCTGGAAGTGATAGAGAGGTTTTATTTTGCTAACTTGATGCATCTGCTAATTAGGGACACTACTGAGCTGTGTAATAGCCCTTGTGCTGGGAGCCAAAGAAAATCACCAGAGGCATTAAAACACTCACAGCAGTGAGTGGGAGAATGTGATACTGACTCCCACACTAAACACAACTAAGCAACACAAAGAGAATATAGTTCTCCCTACCTGTATATAAAAAATCAACATGAGTGAATGGTGGCAAGATACCACTCTGTTTATAAAGAACTCTGTCAGTGCCTGGGATATAATTTCTGTAGTCACTGGGGTTTCACCGATTATCTTCAATAGGGAAACATTTTAATAATAGGCTACATGAGGCTTGAATACATATGATCTCATGTCCAGGAGCTGGATCATCTGCTATTTTATCACTCAGTGATTTCTTAGTAACAAAATATTTCTCCCCATCCATCTGGATTTTGAAAGATGTATCATGTGTGCAATTGTGCACTTGGACAGCATTAGTACAACATACACCTTTTCCCTTACTGTCCCACATGGCATTGTAATTCTAGTGCCAACCTACTGTCAACAAAAGTTTGAATTTGGCTTTGAATGCCAACACAGAGGATTTCCTAGAAGACTCCAAGATTCAGTTTGTTCACAGCCTATTCAAGCAGTGACAGATGGTATACAGGTCCCTCCAAAATAGTTACTATAGTGCTGCCTAGGAAGTATGGATTCCCAAACTGATTTTTAAGTCTGGTGAGGCACTGAGAACATGAGTGGAGAACAGTGAGGGTAGTGCTGCTATGCTCCGCTGTGTGAATGCAGAGGGCCTGGTGTTACAAATGAAACGATGTGCTAAGGACCACACCAGACTAAAACAGGGTGTGGGCAACACTCCCAGGATAATCAGCTGCACTTACTAGAAGACCTTATTACAAATGAGGCAAGAGCAGATACAACCTAGTCATGTACAAGAGGGACAGACTACCCAAAAACCTTCCCGTGCACAATTATCACCTCCAAATTACATCAGTATGCTGTAAACCACAGCTCTTCAACATCAGACATCCCTCTGGGATTCTCTGGGGTGAGGTGATCAGGGTATGAATCAAGGCAAACACAATTTTCTGATGCTGTTTTTTAGTATTCTACCACTACAGAATATCCTACTCTCTTGATGTTTTTACCCGGGTGTGAAGTCACCTTGCTTCTCACCAGAGAAAGGAGTTTTTTGGACAGGCATTGCAACAACACTGCAGAGAAACAGACCATGCACATCTTTCTCCTCAGGAAGATGTGCAAGGTATCAGGCCAGATGTTCAGGGCTAAGGCTGCTGTCACATAGGTTGGTACAGAACCACAATCACACGACATGCAGCAAATTTTGAAGCCTAGCGATAGCCTTTTGAACACAACTCTCCCTGAACTATGGATAGAAATATAGTCTGCATAAAGAAAAGACTGTAGTTAGTGCATTGCTGCTGCAGCTCTGAGCTATTAGTTTTTTGAGCCAAAACTCAATCTTTCTGATGAAGACTTCAGAGCCACAGAATTAAAAAGTGAGGTTTTGACTGAGTGGTCAGCAGGCAGATAGGCATCTGGATAAAGTCTGGATCATCATGACCACTGCAATTTTCTGGTGCCTGCTGCTGGGTACATACGTTAGAAAGAACATGGATTCAAAAGCTATCTGCTTGCCAAAGCAGCTAGTGGGAAAGGAACACTTCTGTAGTTCCATGTCACTGGCAATTCTAAGAAACAACCTCTCCAACATAACCAGACTGACCCTTTGTTTTTGCTGTCTGCAAACAGGATTTCTACTGCAACGACTTAAAGCAAAGTAACTTATTATTTTATATATGCCACTTTTTTAACCCACAAAATGTGGTATATCCTATAGGCAACATTTCTCTTGAGCATGAGCAAAAGTCATGCTCTGACTGGATATGACCTTGTCCCCTTGGTTGGACAAGGAGAACTTGGTCCCCAGGTCATTGGACAGCTAATGTAAACAATATAGTTTGATATATATTCTGAAACTGCTCAAGAAGAAGCAGCAGACATGTTGCAGACTTCTTAGAGAGCAGACCCTCTGCCTGGCCAAGACACATCTGGCCAGACAGAGTCTTGTGTCCAGAGCTTTCCAGGCAGTTTGCCTGGGAAGCTGTGGATGCAGAGTTTGCTCGGCAGGTATGTAGATTAGAAAAGCCTTTGTCAATGCTTAGATGCTTAAGCTTTCTCTGCATAGAAATTAGTGCTCTAATAGATAAATAAAGCCTCTGATAAAGCTTCATGGAGTCAGCCTTCTCATCATTATGCCTCACGGACAACCCAGCACCCACAACAAAATATTAGGCATCAAAAATAAAGAGATGTAAAATGCTGTAAGTCTGCAACTCCAAATTAAATGCAAACAGGGCTGTACCATACAGTGCAGTATAGCAACATCAGTAGAAATCACAAAATTTAAGTGGCCTTAAAATTAAAGTCTTTAGGGGAAATCCAGTTATGTCAAGAGGCTTTAGAAAAATAGTTTTGTTCCTGAGACCAATTTTATGCACTCCTGCTCTCTGTGAATTCAAATACTAAATGCAACATTTAAATTTTTTTTCTCTTAGCTTGAAGATTCTTAAATTTCTTCTGATAAGGGAGACAGATTCCTTGGTACCACATACAGGAGGTTACTGGCAGTATATCTACTGCTTTTAGCTACCTTCTTGTGGCCTTCTCAGAAATAATCCAGTGTCTGCAGACCAGAATCTGAAGGAGCTAATCAAAACCCCTCCTGATAGGGAAGGAATTCTCTAAAGCAACAGCATTGACACCCATATGTGATACACAGCAAGGAAAAGAGAACAGATGAACTTGTGATAAGAGCTGACAGAAGAAACCAAAATAACACATTACCTTGCTCTTGCTTGATCCTCTCTCTTTCTGCATAGCCAGCAGCAAGCATGTTAATTCTGTTTAGCCATCTGAAATAATATTAAAAGAAGCAGTGATACCAATCCAGCCTCCGAATTTCTGGATGCATTTCTACCAAAAACAAAGCTAGGAGCATCTGAAGGAGATTGAGGACGATGTTATTTTTTATATTGAGCAAGTGTTCTCTTTGATATTCTTATTCAGGGAGTCTGCAAAAATCTGTGATTTTGCTGCTGAACAAACTGTTTTCACAGCAAGGATTTTATTTCAAATGGAAAATGATGTATGATGTCAAACATCTGTAAAATAAAGGATTTGGAGATAATCAAAGAGCTGTTAAGTCTGCTGCTCACAGATATGCCATCACACAAATACTTCAGCTGTTATGATTTCTTAAGAATAAACACCATTTTTCAGAGATTTAAGCAATATTTTAAGGCCTGAACTGGCAACTTATCAGAGAAACAGAGCAGAAACCAACAGTAAAAAGAACAGGTTCACTCCTGAACAGACGGTGTGGTTTAATTATGCCATTATGTGTTTTAGAGCTTACCTACAGTGCCATGTACAAAGAGAAGGAGGCATATCAGAATTCACTTTTGTGTTTGTCAGAGAAGCACAGGGAGAAAGACAGTTGCTTCAATGCAATTCACATCTAACGCTTAATCTCAAAACAGACATGAAAAAATGCTTTCATAAACTGCACAAATTAAAAACAAACAAACAACCCTCCCCAAACAACACAAAAACAACCAACCAACCAGCCAACCAACCAAAAACTCAAACCAAAAAACGAATGAGCTGTTGCTGCTCTCCTCTAGCAGGGCTGCCCTTGCCAAGCAAAACTGTCAGTAGCAGGGCAGTTTCAGCCTTCACTCTTCCCCCATGGGGCTCTCAGTGTATTCATTAGCCAAATGCTTACACTGAATCAGGTTCTTCATCAACGAGGCTTTAAACCACCATGGCAATCTCCCGTGGTTGTCCATTCCATGGTAAACCTGGAATTACTTGCTCCAGTCATCCCATAGTCAGGATTTGACAGGCCTGGTTTGCCAACCTACTGGCTTGCAATTTAACTGCTAGGGTATACAGAAAGACAACTCCAGTCAGGTTTGCGTTTTCTTCAGGAATGTGAAACCCCTGTTTCAGAAAACTGTGCCTGATGGGTTTCATTTGCCTCCTACATATACAGAAACAGGATGTTTGTCTCAGCAGAGGATACATATTTGTAAAGATTCCTGCATGCCAGTCTTCAAGACATTGCAGTGCAGGGTAAGCAGGCATCAGATCATAAAATATAGCTGCTTTCCTAGAAATTAACTCCTGTCATCGTGGAGTAATAGAATTATAGGATGTTTTAGGTTGGAAAGACCCTAAAGATCTAGTTACAACCCTTCTATTGTGGGCAGGGTTACTTTCTACCAACTGTCACTGTCCTTTCACAAACAGTGACCATGTATATGATCCATAAACCATGAAGAGTTGTACATTGGGAAGAAAGCTAGAGATATACTCCTAAAGTGATTACGGAATACTTAATGTTACCACACAATCAAAATTTCTACCAGAAGAATAGGGAAGCTGAAGAAGAGATTTAAAATTTGAATTATAATTGTTATAAGTGCCATACAGTTATAAAAACAAGTGGCACATAGGAACAGAAATCCAACAAACCATGTCTCAGACAATGATTTCACATCTTCCTAGCAGAAAGATGACCCACCACAAAGTTATCTTTTAGGTTCGCTTTCCTGACATGTGAAGACATGTGAAGAAGGGAATAAAGCTCAGCTGTCTTGACAGCTCTACCAGCTCAAATCAGAGGCACTGAGGCAGGAACTTTACCCAGGAACTTCACTGAGGGACCAGCAAAGGCCACAGACTTGTCTGTGTCCACAGCATAAAGCACCACAAGACAACAAACACCTGCTCTGTCAAATGGCATGGCAGACATTGGATATCTCTCTTTGCTTGCCTCTTGCCTAGTCTGGATTTCACGTTCCCAGTTAAGCTCATGGCTTACCATCCCCCCCTGTGCAGCCAGCAGGGAACAGCCACCTACTGAACGCCACTGGAAAGGGCAGCTGACCACAAAGTATTAGACAATACATCTGTAAAGGTTCTCCTGTTGGAAAACTTCATTCTGTCTTAAATATGAGATTCCTGGTAAGTGTGCATGTTAATGAGGTAACCAATTAAATTAACAAACACTTAACTGACAGTCAGTTGGCACTATTTACAGCTATGACAGATGATTGTTTCCAGAAAAATGTTATTTCCTGAAAAGTATAATCTAATGAGAACCCTCTCACTCTGACAGAGACAGAGCAGACTAGCTTCACATATAATGATTTTCTGCAGGTCATGATCTGCGTCGAGGTTTGGAATATGACCTGCAGTGCCTGTAGGGTGAGTGAAAAGGTACTGATGTGGTTGTAAACTGTTAACAATCACAGCTTTTGAATGGTTTGGCAGTCTAGAAACTAAAACAATGGTATTGACCTCTTCTGCATATTTGTTGATATGTGGCTGCTAAAGCTTCTTCAGACATGGTTAGAGAATTAATATTATTTTAATAAAGCATGGCTAGAGTTATGGCTCCTTGAAGTTAGAACAGTATGAGAAATCCACCACAATGGGCTTGTATCAAAAGGGAATTCAGAATGGAAGAGGAGCAAAACATGCCTGCATTACAATGCACTGGGGACAAAAGTTCCAAGCTTACAGTTACCACAAATATTTCTTAAAAGAAACAGAGCTGTAGGACATAGGAAGATTTATATGTTTCTTCCCTGTAGTATGTGTGTCCTGACAGCCACTGTAACTTTTGGAGGGCAAGGGCCAAGAAAATACTGCTTCTTTACAGCAAATGCAGCTTTAATTTTCTTGTGAGAATTGTAAGACCTGTTTGCTAGGTATGACAATAAATATAGTGGCAGTGGTAGCTGCAGCAGTCGTTTCCTGTTTTTTTTTCTTTTTAAGAATAGCACATTAATTTCTTGTCAGTGTTTAATTAAAACAATTTTATGGCAGATAGAAAAGAATTTAAAAACCCTTTCTGTAGAAAGAATTAAAAAATCTTTCTGCAGACCTGCAATTTCTGTAAAGAAGGATATTCTGTACTGGAACTCTCAGAGATTGGTAGAAACATTTTCTTATCTTATCTCACGTTCCAGATAGATGCAATACTGTTAATCAAAGCAGAGTGTCAAATTGTACTTAATCAAAAAGCTCAAGGATATAGGATGAACTTGCTATATGGGAATATGGATACCTTAGAGGGTCTGTAAATACCTGACTGCAGTTTAACCAGAATGAAGACAATAACAACAAATTTCCAAGCAAGATGTTTCCATGACTATACAATTGATGCAGCAAAACAGTGCTGCATCAATAAAAATTTTGTCCTTTTTCTCACCCAGATTAAGCATGTTACATGGGTAAAAAGAACACTTTCGCTGGTGTGACCATATAGATAAAAGGAACTTCAGACACCACAAGACAGCTCAGTGATCATAGCTCTCTGGACTCCTTACCAGCACAATGGTGTGGCACAGTCATAAAAGTAGTAAGAAAATTTGAATAGTGACAGAGTTACCTGAGATTAAAATATCCATTTTATGGAAGTAGATACACACAAACAAAAACTTCATAGCCTGCAAATATTTTTTAATAAAAATAGTTAAATAATTTAATACAAGGGATGAAGGAATTGAACTCTTTTGAACTTCCAGTGAGACTACGTATTAGCAGTTTTCTTCTGTTATTTCTTCTGCTTCAAGCATAAACAGAACTGAAATGACTGCCTGATACGTAATGAGAATGTGTGTCAGAAACTTGACCAAAAAATGAACAGAAAATTATCAAGAGTCTTAATTTAACTTAATACCTTCACCCTGTTTTACTTCAGCTAGATTACAAAATGCTTTTCGACAGGAAGTATTTTATCACTGCATTTGAAAGATTATTTTTCAGTCTCTCTTTTTCCAACCTATTGAGTTGATTCAATGTTTATGGAAGCAAACTGACTTTTCTAATACATTAAACAAAGAGAAAAAGTAAAATTCTTTGGTAAGACTCTGATGGCAACTCAGATATAAGAATTTCCATAAGCCTTGACCAAGTTGCTTTAAATTTACATGTGTATAACTCACATCAAAATGTTGTCAAGCTCATTCTAAATGAACTAATAAGCACTTATTTCAAAATATGATAAAGAGACTATTTATGCTGGGAAGTTAAAAATCTTTTAATCCTGGGTTTTAGACTGTGCAATATATTTTAAAAGAATTGTTGCATATTAGCTGCTGCTTTCTGATTACTGAACAGTTATATAAATTTTTATCCTTAGAAAGAAGGTACCTTGTGAGAACCTGCTGACAGAAATGATTTAGCTACAGCTGTACTTCGGGATATGTCATGTAGACCATGACATTATTCTGTTTGCTGTGCAGCAAATTGCATTTTGAGCAAATGGCTTGACAGAATTATCAAGAAAAAGCAAGCCTAAAATTTCACAAACAAACAAAAATGTTTTAAGTTTTCTAACTGAGGAGAGACTTTTGAAGTGAGCCTCAGTCATGCACAAACTTCTGAAAAAATGTTAACAGAGAGCTGTTTCTAAATGAAAGCAAGCATGGTATAGTATCAACATGCTTTTCCAGCCAAATATTATCACTAATGGACTGTAAGTACCCTGAAGGTGCTCTGCCTAGTAGTTGAACCTAGTACATACAGGAGAGATTAAACCATGATTATAGCACTTACTAAAAGTTTTACGGATTCAGTTTTATCTTTTTCCCCTCTTGTAAAAACAATTCTGGCCAGCGAAGATGTCCACAGACATTATC
>WEIV01027503.1:221064-238634 GCA_013390005.1 Calyptomena viridis | reverse complement strand
CTTAATAAAGACTGAGTAATGTAGAAACATTCACTTGGATGGGCAGGACAGGACACAACCCAAACTTTGAAGGAGAATTAGCTGGAGACCACAAATAGGCATCCCATTTTGATTACAGAAATATTGGGTGCTGTCATTCAGAAATCTCTCATTTGTCATAACAAGCCTCTTCTGTGGTATTTAACATGCATAAAGAATTGTTTATTTATTTTTTTTCCTCAACTGTTTTAGAACTAAGATAGGTAGCTCTCAAACTATTCTACTTCTTTTCAGCCAAGAAGTAGGAACACTAGGACACTGTTGTTCAAAGCACTCCTGGCAATATGACAAAAAAAAAAAGGAAAATGTGAGAGACAACCTAAAAAAATGCCAGGAGACATAGAACAGCATAGACAGTTTGCCATGGAGAGTCAACCTAAAACATTTTTAATTATCTTGTAGATCAACAGACTTGGTAAAGGAAAGTCTGAGGAGAAAATGTTATTCTGCCAGGGAAGACAAGAACTGGCTTTCACCCCATCTTGACAGTTTAAACACATGGTCACACTCCTAACATGATTCTGACCCACATCCTTACATAACCAGGGCAGGTTTCCTTTATACTTGGAAACAAATTTTCAGCCAGTGACTCACACAACAGTCTACTACTGTGAAAATCCAAATGCAAGTTTTCAGAAATATGTCTATCCCAGTAACTAAGTTCTTGAGAAGAATATGTGAAAATACTACTAGATTGGTGTTTTTTCTGAAGGGCACCTCAGCTCCAAGATACAAATAGAACTGCTGTAAATTGATTTATATCAGCAATATTTCCTTTGGTGGAAGAAAACAATGTGGGGGGTGGTGTTTCCCACAAGAGGAGATAATGCCACATTGTTGATTTTTATGGAACAGTAACTTGAGATTTCTAAGACAAGTGATGTTGCAGGTAATTTTTAGAGCTCATCAACATAATTTCTTAACTCAGAAGAAATTAAGCACTAGTTGTCATGCTACAACCTGATTCTCTAACTATCATGGAAGCAAAGCACATCTGATAGCAGGAAAAAAGGACTATTTCTAAAGTTACAGGCCATACAAGCACTGCCCTATAAACAAGCCAAGAATTCTACTTACAGGACTATTTAGGGAGGTTGCTTCACACAAAACAAAGAACAAATACTTGAAAACAACCACAGAAGGAAAATTAGTTACGAATATGAAGGTGGAGGACGTAAATATTGTGAAATGTAACACAGTACTCACCTGCAATTGTATGTGCATACAGTCTGCTGCCAAAAGTAAAAACATGTAATTCATAGAGCTTGGCAATTTTTTCCAGGAATTCCTTACAATGAGGACGCAAACGTGTGTGTAACATGGGCTCACCCCGACCTAACTGGAAATGAAATATTCCCTAGAAGAAAAAGCATGTTGAATATTATCAAAATACCAAACAAAAATATCAGCATTCCAGAAGTATCCTCTTCCATCACTTCCCCTATCTTTATTTTGTCTGACTAGACTAAAGCGTACAGAGTACACAAGATTATGTGGATTAGTAAAGTCCAAGGCACACTTTTGCTCTGTACCAGGCAGTCCAACAATAAGGCTTTCAAACACAATGTTGAAATGTTTATGATGCAGGTGGCTTTCATTTAAATCTTTACTTATTGTCAAACTGATCTGAGAAATTTCTCATGCTACATTTTTCAGAAAAGTTCAGGATCTCATTCCAGTCAGTACTGCTCAGTGAACTTCACAGAGACATGTACTGAGCTCAGAGAAAGGTTGTTGGATGAAAAAATATTATGTCTATGGAAACAAACCAGGTAGCAAACCAGGAAGGAAGCTGGGCAATAAAGATCCCAGTTAAAAATCTCACTATTTTAAAGAGAAATTTTTCTTCAAACCATGCATTTATATAGATAAAGGCACAGCCTTTCAGATACACATAGGTTTTTTTAATCCTTAAGAGCTGAACATTCACAGTTCCCTTCCCTCATCATTGCAAGGCACATTTATAGCTTGTTTTTTGCTAGCAAGTGTGAACACATGATGAACCTACTGGACACACAAGAATGGCAAGAGGAAAGAAAGAACTAAGCAATTGCAGCTTGCAGGATACTGAGTTTGAGTCTGCATCCTCTGGTTCAGAGACACTACAGGCACATTTCAACATGCTTTTTGTTTTGAAGCTTCCAAGTTGGAAATGTTAGAAGCCAATAGACCTTATCAGTTCAATGACAAGTGTTTCACAAAGAAATTAAACAGCAACACACAACCCCTACTGCCCCTTCACCACAAATAAAAAGGTTAAAAAATGACTAGATATACTTATGGAATGATAGACATAGCAACACAGGATTGCTCAAAAAGGGTCTCTGAAGAGTAATTCACTATATCCACCTCAGATCTTGAGGGAAAATAGTCTCATTACAGAATACTCAGCTTGTGAATTGCAGAGGAAGGAAACAGAGATTAAAAATAGCTACCTGAAACTTCTCTTAGAGTGATTAGAATGGAAAAGTGCAGGAAAGCATGAATGAAAGAAAGAAAACTGTCAATTTCAAGGCAGAGAAAAAGGAACATATTTCACAAGACTCGGTTCTCATTTTCTGCTATTCTTCAATTTTTTTTTGTTATTTTACAATTTTACCTAACCACAACATATTCTCTTAAAGAACCATCATTTAAATATTGTTAGAAACATTCCTGTTGTTACACTGGCTTGAAAGTTAACACCAAATACCTTATTAGACATTTGTTGGCAGTGCTGTTCTGTAGTATGGATCAATGTCTGGTCCAAATCTACCATGAGCACCAGTTTCCTATTTCGATGCAGTCGCTGCTGATCTTCCCTCCCCAGCTGCTCAGCTTGCTGTAAGAAAAATATTCACTGCTAAGCTTAACTTAAATAAAATTAGGTTTGTTGCCTTTTGTGCACTGTAAACTTGAGAAGCAGTTCTGCTACAAACTAATTCATAAGGAGTGATGCTTTAACATCACAACTTTGCCAGCAATTTTTCCACTGGAAAAAAATAACACCCCCTCTCAAAATCTACTCTCAGATCTCTGTGACACTTATAACTCTTGTATTGATAAACTCAACACAACACCTTTCATTTAATAAATAAGTAAACACTGAATTAATTCAAGGCCCGGTGCCTTGAGAGGAAATAGCAGTAGCTTTGGGGTACACAAAGGAAAATTCACCAGTAGGTCTGAGAACTCTGACTGCTACATTCAGCAATTTTGCATCAGTGAGATACAGTCTGGCTGACAACACCAGGGTGAGTATAAAACTGAAGCTGATGATGACAGAAATGGTAACTGTCAGCTTCAGATTAAAGAATATATGCCTTCAGACATATAGATTATGTCAATCTATGTGGGCAATAATATTAAAGACCTTATATTCCAGTAAATCTGAGTGAAGTTTGCTCTTCTGTTGCACGTTTACAAACTTTCACAGTACCACAATAAGCTCTGTTTCTGTTCACTTCTGATTGCAAGTGGCAGTGTTACCCTCAAGACAGATAACGTTAAAAGCAAAGTTAAGTTGGAGCATTACAAAGCAGCAGCAAAGTGTAAATTGCCCTTTAAAACTCTCCCCTAGGATGGGGACACTTCCAGCTACTTATATCTCAATGAAGATAAGTGTTCTTTGAAGAGTTACCAGGAAAAAAGCAAGCAGCAACACAAAAAGTAAAAAAATCAAGCTGGTAAGGAAGACAAACAGAACGTTTCTCTTCAAAATAAGCATGCTTTTCCCTCCCCCCCAACAAACTGAAGGATAAACAGCATATTTTGATAACTCAGATGAACAGAATATTTGAAAATAAATACAAGAAAAACAAAATAGCTTCACTATAGCTATTGAACAGCTTTGGACACATTTCAGCTGGTGGAACTTGCCACTGTTCATTCTTGAGAGACAAAAACATTCAACCAGTACATTTTCATGCTGCTGTCACAGAAGTGCCATCTTTTCAGTACACAGCTTTAAAAAAACCAGTATAAAACCTGGTAACCATCTACATGAAGATAATACACAAAAACCCCCGGGGTACTGATGCTCAACCCCAAATTCCTCTTCAAAGGGAAGCCAAACTGTCTGTGGGAAGTATATACAACACTCAAGAAACCACCTATAATTAAGTTTCTGAAGTGTGGAGCTACTGTGAAAGGTGTGAATAAAGAAAGCATGCTGGAACTTACCTCAGAGCTAACTTTCAGTTCTGGGACACTGTGAACCATTGACACAGTTGCTGTTGACAATGGCACACTCTGCTTTCCATTCCTGCTTCGTATCCTGATCACACGGGGAAAAGAAGCATCAAAAGAGTAACAGTTTAGTGAAACATTGAACATACTAAAACCCATAGTGTCAAACTAGTCCCCACTAAAAAACTATGACTAAAAAGAGCTTTGACTAACACACTTTCAAATTCCTGTTAATGCAAGTTACTAGACAAAATGGATAGAGATTGAAGCAGCACACCAGAAAAAACCTCCCTGAAAAAAGTCACATTAATAAGTTATACTTCCATGTGGTTATTTCATGACAAATGACACTTAGATGAAACACTTCTATGTATTGATCTGCATTAGAAAACAAGCTATAAACGAAGCAAACCATTAAAATTTAAAGCTATTCCTTTCCTTTTTTTGCAATCACTCTGCATGCAATTGTTTACTTTTTCCTAGCCAGACTATGAAAAAAATTTAAGGTAAAAATAGGCCAAGTTACACATAGCAAAGTGACTTACAGGTGACTACTGCTTCAAGAAAAGCACTCAAAAAAAATCCCCATACATGCTCTTCCTATTGGCACAAACAGAATGAAGAACCATGTGTATACATGTATTTATTTTATTTGTGCATATATTACACACAGTCTTACTCCTATACTTATCCATAGGACATACAGATGTCCCTTTTAGCATCTTACATCTTTGCTTCAGAGTTCAGAACACCTCATGTATGGCCCTGAGTGGCATTTTAAATGACCCTTTAAAAACAATTAACTGTTTTCAGACCATTAGCTGAATCAGCGTTAAGAGTTGTTATCAGTAAGGATGCAAACAGCTCTAAGCTTTCCTTCAAACAAGAAAAGCATCAATGCTTTTGAACTGTCTTCTGATGTTGGCTCAGCAAATCTAACACACTCTTTCAGATGTATAAACCATTTTGTATAAAATGAAGACAGACATGATGACTTAGTAAGCAATATTATGTGAGAAAACTTAATTCACTGGATACCTTGAATTTATCTGGATTTTTAATTCAACAGCAGCAGTACAGCAGTATTTAGATTTGATTGTGTTCAAACATCAAATTAAGTATTCATTCAGGGCAGACAGAGCCCTATTCACAATTCTCCTTTGTTAAATTTGCCAAATAATACTTGTTTACACAATATTAACATGCACCTTCTTAGTAAAAGTTATATCCAACCATTTATCAGCTACATATTACATAACACTCTCAATATTCAGTCTACTTGCACTAGTTCAATATGTTAGTGTTCATAAAATATATGATTATACAATACTTTGAATTTATTATTCATAATTAAAATTCATTACAGTAATAATGGTCATAATTCTTAATAATGAGCATGAATTAAAATGAAACCAAAGTATTTCTTGCCAAACAAAACGAGCACATGACATTCATTTATAAAATCCAGGCAACTACAGAGCCCACTCAGGAGAAGGGCTGTTGAATTAGTAATTTGATATGCATAAGAAACATTCTCTTTACCAACTGTATTATTATTATTATAACTGTATTATTATTTACCAACTGTATTAGCAATGGGACAGAACAAAGGAGAAATACAATCATATTTTGAATTTGTTTTCTTTTTTGGCCTAGAGCTTAAATTCCTTTAGTTACATGGCAGAGTATTTCACAAAAAATTGAAAGCAGTTCTGAAGCCCTAAATTGAAAGGGCTGGAGACATGCTAACTCCCCTTCAGATGAAGCAAGGTCATATTAATGAAACTGCTGTTACCTCACACATTTACACCTGCACAGAAACTCTCAGGTTTACCAAGTCACTGTTGACACACCACACAAGTCTCAGTGACCAGGACATGGAAAGCAAAGTAGGATATATTGGGATGAGAATTCATGTCTGCACTCATGCTTTTTACATCTTCTACCCAAGGTACTAAGTTACCCTGCATGATTCCACAGAAAAAACATGCACATTTATTAAGTCCTAGATTTGTAATGTGGACTGTAAGTACAAGTACCCTTATAGCATCTTATTCCCTCATATTCTTAGTTACAAATCCCTGTAATGGCTAAATTGAAATGTAGTTCCAAATATCTGTGAATACAGTGTCATACATAAAAGGAGAAAGGGCACACATTTGACAATTTCAGGCTGACAAAACAAGGGCCTTGTGTAAATAGTAAAAGTAAATTGAGACAATTTGCAAAACTGGCCCAGATCTTGTCTTTCCATGTGTTGGTTTTATTCACAAGGAACATGGATTTCTGTCTACAAGCAGCCATTTTTAGTAAAGAAATATGATCACACTAGTAATCATGTGATCAAGAACTAATATATTCAGACCACACAAATTTAAGCAACAATTTAATGAGACAATTTCAACAGATATATTTTTTAACAGTATATGTGAGAGAGTGTTCTACGCTGAAATTAAACTTTTAGACAAAACTCTCTCAATTTCACTTTTAGGAGCACTACTTTTGTTAGGAAGTATGACTATTGTTTTCTTTTCCCACTACCACCTATTTACAGGTATGATTCACAACTACCAAGACTCAGAAGAAAGAACCAAAGGAGACCTGAAGGGCCTCCAAGAGACTTGGAGAGGGACCATTTCCAAGGGTCCTTGACAGAACAAGGGGAAGTGGCTTAAACTGAAAGAGGGCAGGTTTAGATTGGATATAAGGAAGGAAATGTTCTCTGTAAGGATGGGGAGGCCCTGAAACAGGCTGCCCAGAGCAGCAGTGGCTGCCCCACTCCTGGAAGTGTTTAAAGCCAGGTTGGATGGGGGTCTGAGCAACCTGGTCTAGTGGAAGGTGTCCCTGCCCATAGCAGTGGGGTTGGAACTAGGTGACCTTCAAGGTTCCTGCCAATTTGGGCCATTCTATGATTTTAATAGATGAGAGAAGATGGAAAGAAGCAGAAGCAAGGAGAAGATGGAAAAGAGTTGACAATACTTACTGAGTCAAGTCCTGACCACATTCTGCACACAAACCTTTCATAACAACAGGATGGCTGCACCCTTCCAGTCTCACCAAGACAGTCCTGAAAAAGAGAGAGAGGTATTTCATTTATTGCAGATAGATTTCAGACACTTAGGTTATTAACTGCAGATTGAAAGAATTCAAAGAATAAATTCTGGTTATGATTTGAGTGCTTAATATATATACTTTTGCCACAACACGGGGAAAAGACAACCAACTAAGTATTCAAATTATTAATTTTCACAACTTTAAAATCACTGAAACATATACTAATGTCAGTTTCTGACCTTAGTTTAGCAAAGGAGTTCAATGAAAATGGGCACTGTTTATCCAAAACCAGCTTCTGTTCAGTCAGATACAACTCCCCATGAACACACTACTGAGTTACATGGTAATGAAAACCAAATGTGGAAACTTCAAAATCAGAGAATGGTTCAGGTTCTTTTCTCTAAAATCATTTAGTCTAATGAACCTAACACTGCAAGCTGACCACTAACCATGTCCCTGAGCACCACATCTGCATGTCTAATTCCTCCAGGGATGGTGACTCAACCACTTTCCCCTTCCAGTGCTTGACAACCCTTTCTGTGAAGACATTTTTCCTCATATCCAATCTAAACCTCCCCTGGCACAACCTGAGGTCATTTCCTCTTGTCCTATTGCTTATTACTTAGAAGAAGCAACCAACCCCCACCTGTCTACAGCCTCTTTTCAGGTAGTTGTAGAGTCATAAGGTCCCCCCTGAGCCTCCTTTTCTCCAGGCTAAACACCCCCAAAACTTAAGCCAGGATTTGAGATGTGGCCTCACCAGGGCTGAGCACAGGAACAGATGAGTTTAATACCAACTTCATCTTACTTTATTACTTTCTTGTGTCATGAAACATATACTGCTTCACTCTTCTCACAAATGTTTTTTGATTCTTAACCCTGAATTGCTACATTTTAAAATAAAGACATAAAGGTATTTTATTCTTTCTTCCAAATAATAGTTAAAACAAACCAGAAATTAGAGCCAGAAACACAAAGTGTGACATTCACTATTCCAAACTGTTTAGAAGACAGTCTGCTTTTCAGTTGAATAGCCCAACTAAAGTACTCTTTGTTTAGTTATCAAAATTCCAGGACTTGAAAATATAATTTTTTTTTTTCTCAAACACCTGAACAGTCATTATAAGAGGCTTTTATCTTCTGCAATACAGTTAAAGAAACTAATCTTTCAGACTTATTTTTAAAAAATTCTAATGATAAGATATAATTCAGCTACCACAAAATTTCACCAACTCTGATCATGAGCTGCAGCAATTCCCTTATATCCTAGAAAAATAAAAAAGTCAAGCAGCCAGAAAAAAAAACAAATCAAAAAACCCACCTACAAAACCCAGGCTCTTTTGTATGCTGGTTGTAGTAGTTTTTTCTCTGGCTTCAAACCTGTACTGCAAGAAGCAGACTGCACCAGGAAGAAAACTATTTTGCATACTCAAATCTCTCATTCATATCTGACTACTAAGTGTTTAGCAATACCAAATGGAAATCATTTCTAAATGACACTTCCAACTGCTTACTTGCAGTGTCTCACTTGCTCCTTAATGACCAGAAGACTGGTGACTAAGAACGAAGCTGCAGTTTGTGCCCACACTGAGGATTTTTTCCTCTTTGAGAGCAAAAACCAGACTCAGGTCAGGTTTATTTCAAGAGAAGTTTTCACAAGCCATCATAATGCCAGTATTCCCACTTGCAGAAGGGTAATCTATTCCCTTCTCACTGGCAGACATTATCTGCTTGGAAATTACACCTTCTGAAATGCTTACACAGGAAAAAAAAAAATCTCTTTTTTAAACATGTTATGTATTTAACAGAACAAATAATAATTAGCCAGTCTTGCTTTTTTAAAAAAACTCCACGAAAGAAAGGATTTTTGTGGCCATTTACTATTGGCAATTAACTGTTTGATTGCTTAGTTCTCCTCTCATCCCCCTACCTTTGCATTACTTTGTTTGACTCTTCTCATTCACTCCCTTTGACAATGTCTTTTAACTTGATTCACTGCTAAGCTCCTTTTTAGGCTACCAACTCACACTGATAACCATGTCAGAATTGCTTATCCTCAACCTGTGTTCAATGTATGAATCAAATTACACAGACACCTAAAAGGCCAACTACCCCATCCCCACAACAGGAGCTACAGAAAACATGCATAAGAGATTACAATGACTGAGGCTTTTACCCCAAATTAATTGGTTTTCAACCCACAATATCTCTAGGCTTTCTCTAGTTTGCATTCAAGGTAACCTTGCCAGGTATGCAAGATGAACTGGCACACTCCTGGGCTGAAGTATGATTCAAATTAGGACATGCAAGACCAGAAATTCTTACAAGAAAACTAGATTTCTAAATTATTTGCTGATACTGTTCCTAAACAGCACCCCTATACCTTTTCTCATACCAAAGATCATCACTAAATATCAATTTTGCCCCTGCACATCTAAATATGAGCAGGCCATATTTAAATGTGCTGGAGATAAAAGGTATACAACACCAAGCCCTCTGTCAATGTTCTGTGATGATGTTTAACCCAAAGGCCAGAGCAAATACTCCAGAACACAGTCAAACTTCCAAGCAACATACAACCAAGTGGTCAAATTTCAAATACAGCTGTCAGGACCTTAGGCAGGCTTCTCCCAGGGAGAAAGCCCAATACTACTTAGGCCTGCAGAAAGCAAGTCTGAACTCCACTAAGGCTTAAGTGTACTTACAGTTTAGCACATATACTTTAATTACTAAAAAATGACAAACATAGAACTCAAGTAGAATGACTTTTGGGAGTTTCAGACCTGGAAGCTCTTCTTTTACTGTTGAAGTGAGGGATTTTAAAAATATAATGGCCAAAATCCAAGATAATTATCGGACAAGAGTGAGCTGAATCAAAGTGTGCAGATCTGTTTTTAAACAGCTGCATATGCCAAACACGGGTTCAGTTTTCTGCTTGTTCTCTTCTCTGGAAGGTAAGTGAAACTTGCTTAAAGAGCAGAGTCTATTTCATTTCTGCAGAGAGGAAACAGATTTCCCACTCACCTCACCCCTCAAGTCAATGTTCTGTGAATACATTCAAGAATTCAAATACATTCTACTGCTGGCAGCATTAGCAGCATCTTGCTCTTCTTCCCCAAACCACTCCAAAGGGCCCATTTAGTGATAAGAGAAGGACCCATTTAGTTGAAGCTCACCCCCCACTTCCTTCCAGATGTGCTTGCAAACAACAGAGACACTGGATGTGTCACTATAGCAAAATTTTATATTTTTTGTCCACAGTCATGAATAGGGACAGACATTTACTACCAGCCTTGGGATGCAGATGACCATAAGCCCATCACTGTTCTTCTAGTACTTCCACACTTCCACATTCTGACTGTTTCTAAACCAAGTCTTTTCATAATATCTGCTTTAAATCAGCAGCATGGGAAACAAAAAAAAAGGAAAAGCTTTCATGGAATCCAATATAAGCATTCCTTTGCTAATTTTAAGACCTGGTCATCAGTACTGACTTCAAATGGAAGAACCCTGTATCAAGCCCAACCATGGCTCTGGTTCCTGGTAGATTTAATTTAATTTGGGAAAGCCAGCACAGTGTTCTCCAATCTATGCTACTCCTCAGCTGTAGCAACTACCTGCATCAGGAGGGGTTGGGCAGCTGTACAGTACAATGGCCATGAGACAGCTTCAATGAAGACACCTACAAAAGAGCAGTACCTTAAGGATACTCAGCATAACAGGGGAACAGAGAGGTTATTTCTGTTACTCAGAACTGATCCAACTTGACTGTACATCAGCCATGCCCTTTTAAAACTTGGCTTCACTTCCAGAGGCAACTGCTCCAATGACATGCTGCTAAAGAAAGCAGACCATTGCTTTTCTCTCCTCCCCATCCTCATGTTTCCTCTGAAAGCCCACTCCATCTTCAGCACTTCCAGAAACAACTATTTCAGTACCTTGGAAGACAGAAGAACTCACCAGTCCTGTCTAAGTTTTCTGCTGGGTTTAGAGTCAAAGCAGCTGATAGAGGAGTCCAGCAAGGGTGACTGATCAATGCTGCTAATATTTTACAAACAGGGCTAAGACCCATTTTCTCCCCACAATAACCAAGCCACTTTGTTAGCCTTATTTGCCTATAAAGACCAGCTTGAAGATCTTCAAGTCACAAAGTTTCACTTATCTTAAAGTCTGTTTCAAGGAACCATGCACTGGCATAGAAAATATAGTGCCATATAGTGCAAAAGTTACATGATGAAGCTACTGCCCTGGACTCTCCTGGGAGTCTGTCAGCAGCCAAGAGATTGCTGGGTTTCCTCAGATCAGTTTGGGATAAAGAAAGATACCAAATACCACAAGAGACACAGAGCCCAAGCTGCCACTGTGATCACTTAAACTGTCCTCAATCTGATGCCATATGCCCTTGCAATCAGCACTAGAACATGGACAACTGTATTAATGCAGCAAAATGAGATTCTGGTGCACAGGTGAACAGAAGTCCCTGCCCTGGTTGTGCAGCACACTCAAAGGGGTGTTACTGGGAAATGTTAAGGGGTAAAAATAGCAAATAAACATATCTTCACATCAATGACTATTAATACCAACCATCATTGAATCATCTAACTGAGAACAAATAAGAGCACACAATCTTTTAGATGTCAGTTGACGTCCGATTCAACTTAAATCCTGCTTCTACATTTTAATGTACTCAAATGTCTGAAACACTGACATTTTTGTTAGCTTATACCACAAAAATACTCTGTGGTGTGTGGCTGCAGCATTTAGAACCACCACTAAGGGCCCTCAAGACTAATTTACACCAAACCACAGCCTCCATTAGACACAGGACTCCAATTCTGTAGCAAAGATTTTTCAAATCCTTAATCATCTTGATATCTCCATGTAATAGTATTTAACCACTGGGTTTATATATTTATTCAACCCTCCTTAATATGTACGAGGAAGCAGAGTGATTCCTTGAATAGTTGTTTAAAAATACCAAGGATGAGAAGGACACATGGCCCTTGTTGCTACAGCCTCCTCAAGATATTGGAAGAAGCATGTCTCATCAGTTTGCCACAGAAGTCACTTGACTTAAACTCAAGGACAAACAAGCAGAGAAGGCTGTATTTTGAACATGAGCCCCAAAGGTCTCACCCAAATAAACCAGCCCTTTTGATAAAATCCAAAAAAATCCAAATAAAACCCCCATGCCCTGTCCAGCATGATGAAGACATGAGGGTAAAGACAATTAGCTCCTAGAAAGCACAGTTCACACTTCAAGGCATCATCTTAGTCCTCCAAAGCTATTGGGGAAATCATGGGTCTTGAGATCTTTTTTTCCTGTAAAACACCAACTAATCACGAGTTAAAAAGACGTGAATTTCAAAAGATGTTAGAACAGAAAAAGTGAAAAGCCATTTTTCTTCTACTTTTCAGGTAAGATACCTGTTAAGGTTGTCTTGGGTCATGAATGCCAAGAAAAACTTAGGCCCAGAGTAGAGTGGTGGCTGTACACCCTTCTAATTGACAGCACAATTAACCTGAACATGCAGTTCTCAAACCACACTTCAACTTTCACATTAGTTACTAGAGAATGGTACTCACAGATGAACTGCTGCAAATCCAGGTGACAACAGCCTTGGACTAATCCCACCTCTGACTCCCTTCTGATTTTTTTTCCCTTTGCTCCCCACCTTTCCCTTTTTTGATATTGTGGCAACTATGGATTATTGTAGCACTACATTCCCCAAGTTTTCAACTTGCTGTCAAAGCCAAACGAACACACTTACACAGGAAAATTTATCAACTCTTAACACCTTTAAAAGTAAATATGAAGACAGTTTAAGTTACACAATGAGGGTTCAAATCAAGGAGCAGCACCCAAGTGATGCCTTCCCTGGCTAGAACCACCTGCCACCCTCCCTCCTGTGAATGGGAATTCACCAAGTCCAAGTCTTGGACAATTTTCCATCAGTCAAATGATGCAAAATTTGAGATGTAATTTTAAAACTAGGAAGCACTACAATGCAAGCAAATTGGCATTATTCACTCCAGTGAACAATGGTTCTACTCTAAATGTCTAAATCATTGCCTTAATCTTTTTTTTTCTCAAAACACTTGTAGAAAAGAAATTTTGGTTCTATTCTGGCTTTGCTTTACTAGTGTAATTAGTGGCCTCAGGATGTCCCAATTCTTTCCTTAAAAAAGGACATACTCTGAGAAATGAACATATTTGTAAGAAGTCATCTACATTGTATACTGCCATCTTTTACACAATAATGCACAAAGTAAAAGATGTCCTTCTGGTTCAAGACAGTTCTGATGAATCATATTTTGTACAAAATCATCCAGCACCAGCCCTAATGACTCTACTGGCATTTACACAACCACTTTGATCTGACCTATATACAGGCAACTGCTGAAAGGATAAATCACCCTCCCTTTCCCTCTACCACACTCCTGTTGCAGAAACAGAACAAAACATGGGAATTGATTGCCATGGACCATTTCACAAGAGGTTGGGTGGGAAGAGTGGAAAGTAGAAAAAAAAGGTGGGAGACCAAGCCATGATTTCCAACACCCTACTGGATGCAAACTGATGGCACACAGAAGTTTGAGCCCCCCTTTCAGCCAACTTTTCTATTAGCCTGAAGCAATCAGGAAACTACAACAAGCTACACCCAACTCGTTAGGTGCCAGAGAAGTAGGGACAGGAGAAAGAAACAGAAGACAAAAATCACTCATTTAGAATTTGCATCTTATTCAATATCTAATTCAACTAAACACCAGAGAGAGGCATTAAAAAGCAGACTTAGGATCACAGTATATGGTGGGAAGGAAAGGGGAAAAAAAAAAAAAAAGACACAGGAAGCAGGTCAGAAAAATGCAAAACTTACTAAAATACTGACGGGATAAATTCAAGCATAAAAAGGAAGTAGGCAAGAGATTGAGCAAGCTGAGATTGTTAAGTATTATTCAACAATCCTCAGTGTTTAGCAATGAGGTTTTTTGAAGACTCTTATAAGCTCATTGAATATTTGTCTGGATATTATATGTTTGTGTCTAACTGAAATAGCAAGCTGTTTTTTCTGGTAGTTTGTTACAAGTGTCATCACTTCAAAATAAATTAAAATTCAGTAGCATTTTGTTCCCCTGGAAGACTGTAAGATATAAGGTACTGGGGTCCAGGGTTAAGTGTCCTCATCTCTGGGGGAAACTAAGCCCCGAGCCCCTGTGATATTAGATAACCAGAGGAAGACAGACATTTTTTAATATATAATGAAGTTTCAGGCACAAAAGAATACAGCAAAAAGACAAGAATCTACAGTTTTAGAGAACAAATTTCGACCTCTTTCCTGCTATCTTCTTCAAAAGAAGAAAATACAAGTTTTATTCACTAGAATCCAGATAGGTTTAAATCAGATTTTTGTTAAGACACTAACATGCTCTGTAGAAGAAGGCAAGTTTTCACTATTAAAGCTCTGTAGTAACACAAAGATACCCAGGTAAATCTACAGGTAGTAAATATTTCAGAAGATTTTACCAACATGACCCAAACGAGACTTGCAATAGGGCCCAAAAGCAGACAATCATTTTATATGAGACACACTTACATAAATATTCACATAAAACATCAATGCTGACCCAGCCCAGAATCCTGACATACCTGTAGCAGCTTCAGAATGATTAACCTTGATGGGTAACAGGCACTAATAACACACAGAGCAGCATGGCAGTTTTGACATTTTATTTGTTGCTCCTGCCACCCATAGAAGTTATGCTTCATTAACATCAAAGTTTGTTAACTGCTTACTGTCATCCCTCACTGTCCTAACAGGTCAAACATCTTCCTCTCTCAAGTTCCAGAGTGAGCAAAAGCCACCTCCTGCCTGCCTGGCACTGTCACCACCACTCCATCCTCTGTCTGTGGACAGTTTGCACCTCTGTCAGTGCTAAAACGTGGGTAAGCAAACTACAGGAAAGTTAAGTGCTATATATATCTGTGCAAAATTCATTTCACATATCAAAAGATTTCACCTTGTGCCTGATAGAAAAATGAAAAGTTGGAAATGTGTCTTCTTAATAAGGAAGGCTTCTCCAAAAAGCTATCAGTACTTTCAGAAATAACAATAACCAAATTGACATAGAAGCTACTCACATTGTATACCCTCACATAAGAAGGTTTGATCAACTTATGTTCTCACTTTCTAAAGAAAAGGAAAAATATATGGAAGTGTTTCTACAGTGGATTGGTCACATACCTGCAAATATCTTTGGTTTATACAGAATTCAAGGATAAACTGACAGGGTTCACTTTTCTAAAGTCACCATGGCACCCACACCCCTGAATAGCTTGGATCAGAAAAGGGCATCTTCTGGAGACAATGAACAGATTTCAGCTGTTACCTACTGAAATCACACTTGGATTTTAAGAATGCACAACAAGAATGCATATTGAAATATTGTTGATAGGTAATGAAATATTATTTAAATTCCACAAAATGGGAAGCCACAGGCAAGAGACTAAATGCTTGCCAAAAAAACCCCTTTTAAGTGACCAAAGAAATGCAATTATGACTTCAATTGCTGATCAGTTCCACTACCCTTAGGTGATGCTTATTCTACCTCTTTGCTTGAGCTTTACTTCTGCACTCACACAGTAAATACCACCACAACATGCACTGAAAGGCTGGAATTCCAGATGCATTAATGTCAAGCCATGGTTGATATTAAGTACTAACTTTCAGTGGTATAAGATACAAATGTTTTAGAAGCCAAAAACAACAGTAATAAAGAACAGTATTTATTTTCTAGTTGTCTCCAAGCAAGGACTTGCTAATTATAATCAAGTGAATCAAGACCAGACAAATCCAATAAGAGCATTGTATAAAAATTGGTGCATTCAAGTCCTAAAGTTAACATCGAGAACAGCCAAAATGAAAATGCTTCTACATCAGACCCAGCCTAGTTTAAAGTGATTACTATTATCATTTGAAATATTTTTTATTTTGATTTTCCTCCTAAGTGCTTTGCTAACACAACAAAAAACCAAGATAAAGTTACTTCCCCTTCTACTCAATATCAAGATGAATGTCATCACACACACAGTATTTTAAAATTTCAGTCTGCATTTTTAAGCTGTTTCCTAGTCTGACCTGGCATTTATGGTACCTTTGTTCTAAATCTGGTACTAAACATTGTCCATGTGGCACCAGATGCAAAAGCAGAACACTGATGTAGCACAAAAGGAAAGCCAAAATCTTATCTCAGAAACAGAGATATCCCTGCAGCAAGAAAAACACAGCCTGTATCTCCTCTGTAGCATTATATTACTCATATAAAAATGAATCAGACTTTTTTTCCTGAACCTTTGAGAGCATCCCCATACACACATGTTTCACATATACCAGTGATTTTCAAGCAAGGAAGAAAGAGAACTGCAATCAAAGAAAATAGCTTGCTGTCATAAAACAGAGGAATTAGTGTTTCACTAGTTTCTGTTGAGAAAAAATAATCTGAAGTACAGGGTAGCAAATTATTAGCCCAATTTAACCTAGAAATCCGAGAGGCCCACTATCTATTACACATTTAAGAATTTAAAAGTCAAACAACATCCAGTCTTATCAACACAAACCCATTACTAAACTATGGAAAAAAATCTAATTTAATCCCTCACTCCTCTGAAAGCTCAAATTACACCAACTCGTTTATATTTATGAAGCCTTATACATTAAAACGTCTACAGGATTAAAAGCATTTAGGCTGCCGGTATTATATGTACGGTACTTAGGAATTTTTAAGTGTCTTGCGGCACCCCTGTTTCCTATTAAAATTCCTCCTATTAAGGAAGAAAAGATCCGTTTGCTCTCCAAGCTTTGCACCAACTTAAGAGTAAACTGCCAGACTGAAAAAAGCATTTTCGGACAAGAGGCAACAGGCAGAAACGGGTGCACTGGAAGTTCCCCCTGGGCACGAGGAGGAACTTCTTCCCTGTGCGTGTGACCAGCACAGATCGCCCAGGGGGTGTGGAGTCTCCCTCGGAGATACTCGAGAACTGTGTGGATACAACCCTGCCCCGTGTGCTGTGGGATGACCCTGCTACAGCAGGGAGGTGGCACCAGACGACCCACTGTGCTCCCTTCCAGCCTGACCCGTGCTGTCACTTCCAGTACTTTTCCCAGCACGAGCAGCTCGGGGGGACGCGCCGCTCCCCGAGGCAGAGCCCGCAGCGAGGGGCTCAACGCGGGAGCGCAGCACGACCCCTCCCGGCCGCTGCCGCCCGCGCACAGCTCCGGGGGAAGGGCCTTTGCGAGCAGGGCCCGGCCCGA